>ONZH01016703.1:0-16711 GCA_900303285.1 Rhinella marina
CCACTAGTGACAGTGACCCAATCTGAGTGTGTACCGTTAATAACCACCCCTCTGTTTTCTAGCACTGAGCCAGTTACTTACCCACATACAGACATTTTTTCACAGTCCAAGCATTCTCATTTTATATACAGTGATCCCCCAATATACAATGGCCTCAGGATACAATATTTTCAACATACAATAGTCTTTTCTGACCCATTGTAAGTTGAAACCAGACTAAACATACAATGCCTCAGACTCAGATCCAACCAATTCAGGCCACTTCTCTGGTAAAATAGCTGTATTAGTTGCTAGCTAGCAGCAATTCCTGACCATTATATGTAAGGACTTGTTTTATCTATCTTAGATATCTGCTTATTTTTCTTAAATCTTAATTTTCTCTTATCTTGGATAACATTTTGGGGCTTTGGAACCGATTACTCAACGTACAATGGTTTCAACATACAATAGTTGTCCTGGAACCAATTAATATTGTATCTTGAGGGACCACTGTACTAACCTTTTATGTGGTACAGTATCAAATGCTTTGGGGAAGTCCAGATATAAGACATCCATTGATTTGCCACGGTCAAGTCTAGAACTTACCTCCTCATAGAAACTGATTAAATTAGTTTGACATGACCGATCCCTCATGAAGCCATGCTGATATTGCGCTATTTGCTTATTTTTATTGAGGTACTCCAAGGTAGCATCTCATAGAAAATCTTCAAACAGTTTACCCATGACAGACTTTAAGTTACCGGCCTATAGTTTCCCGGCTCTGTTTTTGGGCCCTTTTTGAACATTTGCTATGCACCAATCTTGTGGAACATTCCCTGTCAGTATGGAGTCCTTAAATATCAGAAATAAGGGTTTGGCGATGGTATTACTTAATTCTCTTAGGATATGGGGGTGACCCAAGGGCAACGTCCCCAAGCCAGTACCCATCTTCTCTTGGGCACAGGAACATGAGCCTTGCCAGCAGGATGTCCTTGAGTAGAACTGTAGTGACAGATACAATGCGGGCAAGATTGATCGATGCTATGTTGGAGATCCACTAACCGGCCTGTGGAGTCAAATGAACTACAGAAAGAACATTTGCCTTGGTATTTTTATCAGCCAGGTGAAAAACAAAATTAAATCTGGCAAAGAACTATAAAGATGACTACAGGATGGCAGGAGCTCTCAAGGAGATGTCTCCAATCTTCAATAGCCAATTCGATGGCAAAAGTTTCCTATATCCAATAGAGTAGTTATATAGTTAATAAGGTTGAAAAAAGACATAAGTCCATCAAGATTATTACTACCAAGATGCATAACTTTACATTTATCCACATTGAACCTCATTTGCCAAGTTGATGCCCAATCACTCAGAGTGTTTAAGTCAGCTTGTAGTTTATGGACATCTTCCATAGACTGCACAGTACTAGATAACTTAGTGTCATCTGCAAAAAATAGAAACAGTGCTACTAATCCTGTCCTCAATATCATTAATAAATTAAATAATAGAGGACCCAGCACTGAACATTGGGGGTACTCCACTTGTAACCCTGGACCATTCTGAATTAGGAATTATTGACCACAACTCTCTGGACACGGTCCTTCAGGCAGTTTTCAATACAATTACAGACTATAATTTCCAAGCCTATAGACCTTACTTTACCTATTAAAAGCAGGGATGACATACAGCACAGGGGCCCAGAGAATGAGGGGGCTCTTCCCTGTGCCAGCAGAGGTGTTTCTTTAATTTATTTTACTATTTTCTCGCTCCCTCCCTCTGCCAACAGGGTAACCTGGTCATCTTGGGGGGGGGGGTCGGGCGATTAGGACTTACTGTGAATCTGCTGCCTGTTCTGGCTACACCTCATAGCTGAAGGTCATAGTGATGTGATCATTTCAGCAGTGGTGAGGTCACTGTCATGTGACCAATGCAGAAAAAGGCAGTGCTCGGCAGTGGAGACCTGTGATGCCTTGGAATGAATATGAGTGCCAGAGAAATGCTGGGAGATGTGGTTATCCCCTTTATATCTCCTACCTACTTAGTGGGGGGAAATATGTAATTCTACTGGGACTGTATGTTAGAAGGGCAGAAGGGAGGAGAGAGGTGTTATTTACTGTACATGGGACTGTATGTTACAGAGGATTGGGGGACATGACTGGTGTTATTTACATGGGACTGGATATTATAGAAGACTGGAGGGTAAGGAGTGATGTTATTTAAATGGGGCTGAAGGAGGGGATTTAAGTTATTTACATGGGACCGTATTGTATAGAAAACTGGTGGAAGAAGACTGGTGTTATTTACATGGGACTGCATAGTATAAAAGACTGGAGCGAGAGTACTGTAGTGATATTATTTACATGGGACTGCATGGTATAGAAGGCAGGTACATTCCTTGAACAGAGGGGACCTCTGCTGTCTGTGTCTGCCCGATGAAACATCTATGAGGGACAGTATCAAAAGCCTTTGCAAAATCCAGAAACACTACATCCGCAGCCGCCCCACTGTCTGGGCTGCTTCTCACCTCCTCATAAAAACAAATCAGGTTAGTCTTACAACTTCTGTCCTTTGTAAACCCATGTTGGTTATCACTTATTATTTACAGTCACATACTCCTGTATATAGCCCCTTAAGTCCCTTCAAACATTTTCCCACAATAGAAGTTAAATTCACTGGTCTATAATTACATGTGGAGGACCTAGATCCTTTTTTGAATATGGGCACCACATTTGCCTTGCACAAATCACTTGGCATTGTACCAGTACCTAGAAAATCTTTAAAAATTATAAACAGGGGCACAGTAATGACTGGATTGAGCTCTTTAAGCACTCTTGGGTGTAATCCATCTGGAGGGGGAGCCATGTTCACATTTACCTTATTTAACTTATCTTGGACCATACCTACAGTTAGCCAATTGATTATACTGTACGTATTACTGAATGTACTAACAGCCCCAGTACCACAGATATCAGCTCTTTTCTCTTCTTTTGTGTATACAGAGCTAAAAAAAAAACATTTAATAACCCTGCTTTTTCCTTATCTTCAGTGACTAACCCTCCTTTACCATTATTTAGGAGACCTACCTGCTCAGACCTAGTTGTGTTCTGCAGAGGAGAAGAACTTAGAGAAGAAGCCATGGGTGACCTTTTTGGGTGACAGATCTGGCTACCACAGAGGAATCTCCACGTCTAGAAAGAACTACTAAGAGACATCATGATGGTATAGAATTGAGGCAGAGGAAAAGGCCTGCTAGAGGGTCTGGAATGCTAATTCTGGTCTGGTGTTCACTTGTTGGTGTTCACCTCTTTGCAGGTAAGTGTGGAGATAGGAGAAGTCAAAGTGGAGAAATGTGGAATAAAATCTCTGTAATAACTGGCAAAAGTCAGCACCCACTGGGTGGCTTTCAGGCCTGTGGGACAAGGCCACTCTAGATCCGCAGACAGCTTTTTCTGTGTCCATCTGAATACCTTGGTAGGTTATATAGAACTGGAAGGTGGGAGATATTTTCTTGGAGAGGCACTTTTTATACTTTGCATAAAGTGTATTATCCTGAAGATGGAGAATTTTACAGAAAGTGAGATAAAAGGTCTGGCGAGAAGACAAAGATATCATACAAGAATACCATAAGACAGGTGTTGAGTAGGTCTTGAAAGTTGTTAAATTCTTGGAAGACTTCAGGAGCATTGCAAAAACCAAAGGGCATGACAAGATGTTCATGATGGTCTTCTTGTTTATTAAATGCAGTCTTCCACTCACCACCCTCTTGCATATGGATTTAGTTAGAAGCCCTTCAGAGATCTAGCTTTGTGAATATTATGGCTTCTCAGAGTCTGTCAAAAAGTTTTTGAATCAAGCGCAGAGGATACTTATTCTTCACTGTCAACATATTTAGGTGATGATAAACAATGCATGGCTAAAAACTGTCCTTTAAAAAAAAACAACACAGCTGCTGAAGGAGAGGAAGACTTTCAGATAAATCCTCTGTCAAGGATCTATTTAAAGGGGTTGTGTCACTTCAGCAAATGGCATTTACCATGTAGAGAAAGTTAATACAAGGCACTTACTAATATATTGTTATTGTCCATATTGCTTCCTTTGCTGGCTGGATTCATTTTTCCATCACATTATACACTGCTCATTTCCACGGTTACAGACCACCCTATAATCCATCAGTGGCGGTTGTGCTTGCACAATATAGGAAAAAACACTAGCCTATACCTATATGCGCTCCCATAGTCCCGGCCACCCGGAGAGGCTGACTCTTTTTCCTATAGTGTGCAAGCACTACCACCACTGCTGGATTGCAGAGTAGTCTGTAACTATGGAAACAAGCAGTGTATAATGTTATAGAAAAACCTAGGGTGTTTCGCACCCGGGGCAGGTCCTTTCTCTGGCACCCCCCAATATGTTAAAAAAATTGTACCCCTTCACGGTAGTATTGCCCTCATTGTACAAACTTCACTGTAATTTTGTACAGATATGTGCCCCCTCACAGTAGTTATGCCCACATTGTTCCCCCCTCATAGTCGTAATGCCCTCTTTGTGCCCCCTTCACAGTAAAAATCCCCATTGTGCCCCCTTTACAGTAATAATCCCCATTGTGCCCCCTTTATAGTAATAATGCCCACTATGCCCCCTTCATAGTAATAATGTCCATTGTGCCCCCTTCACAGTAATAATGCGTGCCCCCTTCACAGTAATAATGCTGTCTGTGCCCCCTTCATTGTAGTAAAGCCCTCTGGCTCTGTTGGAGATACAACTTAGAGCTTAGTCTATTGCTGAAGTGACTTCTGCTGGATTGACTGTAGCTTATTGTTATGACACTAGATGTCACTGTTACTAATGCTTACTATGTAGTCTCTCTATGCATTTCTATGATGTGTTGTATTTTCTGTACATTAAGGTGAACTCACTGATTTCTTTTTCCTGTCTGTGCCATTCACCATGTAAGGTGACCTTCACTTATTGCATGCATGTTCCAATAAACCCAGTTCCTGTTACTCCACAATGTCTGATCTAACTTGACTCTGCTGCACCCAGCAACCATACTTTGCAACAGGTTATGGGCCCAGTGACTGGATAAAGCCCAGTGACCAGGCGAGGCCCAGGCAGAACAAAGCCTCAAATGGGAGAGATCTCCTGTAGTAAAGTAAGACTGTTCATATAAGTAGAGATTACTTGTGGGAGGTTACCACTACAGAGAGGCCACAGGACAATGATCAGGACTGGGACAAGAAAAACCAGACAGGCACGGGCCACCATAAGCTTACTAATGGAGGATGATCAGCTTATTCACATACGCCATGAGGGCACAGCGAACAGAATGTGGGATGTTCTGAAAAGATTACATGAAAGATCCAGTTTAAACAGCAAATTGTTTCTGCTTCGGGAAACTTTACAAAATGAGGCTTAGCGAGAACAGGACATGCAGGAGCATATAAACGCCATGCTGGAAGTGATTGCACAACTCAAATCAATCTGGGAGAATACAGACCGTCATGCCACAGCTATGTTGTTGTGCAGTTTACCCGACACATATACTGCACTGATCAATGTGCTGGAGACACGGCCTGAGACAGATCTGACACTAGCATTTGTAAAAACCAGGCTCATAGATGAGTATCAGAGAAGAAAGGAATTAGTGCATGGCTCCACAGAAACCGACACCAGAACCGCTCTTAAAGCTACAGACGCACGGTTACACAGGAAGGAGACCAGGGTGTGTTTTAGATGCCACAAACTGGGACACATAAAGACCGTACCATATGGAAAGCAGATCAAATGAGACAGCGTCCCTCTTATACCAAACAAAAAGTCAAAGCCACAATCTCTGATCAATGGGAAGGAAACTGGAATGCCACATATAAAGTGACAGGCAACCATGAATGTCAAGGCTGGTGCATCGACTCGGGGGCAACCAGTCAAATGACGAGAGATAGAAGTTTTTCACAGAACTTGATCTGAATAACAATAACAAACTATTTACCTTGCAGATGGAAGTAAAATACATTCAGAAGGATATGGACATGAAACCTTTGTATGTCCTGATGATGCGGGATACAATTTAGCCATACCAGTGAAAGATGTGCTTTATGTTCCTGATCTAGAAGGAGGACACTTATCTGTGAAGCGTCTAACAGCCAAAGGACTCACTGTAAAATTCCAAGGTGACAAGTGTTCTATACTGGATGGCAAGCAGACAATAGCAAGTGCCAAGCTGGATGATAATGTTTATCACCTCAACACAGTGAAGGAAAAGGTGAGACTATGCACACATAAGCACAATGACTGTATACACATCTGGCACAGGCGTTTAGGTCACAGACACCCAGAATGCATACAGGAACTACAAAAGAGGAATCTGACAAAGGATCTAACAGTATCCCCCTGATCAGTTACTTTTAAGTGTGAATGTTGCATCAAATCCAAAGCTACAGGAGCAACACTTCCCAAAGTCAGTCAGAAGAGAGCTTCAAGACCTAGTTCACAGTGATGTATGTGGCCCCCTAAAACCACCTACACCTGGAGGCAATAAGTACATTGTGACTTTCATAGACGACTATTCAAGATACACAGTCACCTACCTAATGCAACACAAGAGTGAAGTTCTTGACAAATTCCAAGATTATGTAGTAAAGACCAGTATCAAGTTTCAGAGGAAACCTCTCGTACTTCGGAGTGATAATGGAGGTGAAGTCACAGGACATAAGATACAAGAGTATTTAAAACAGAATGGAATAGAACATCAAAAGACAGTCCCATACACACCAGAGCAAAATGGTGTAGCTGAAAGAAAGAACAGAACTCTGACTGAAATGATCAGATGTATGCTGATAGACTCTGGACTACCATAAAAATACTGGGGTGAGGCGGCAATGACAGCCACATATTTGCAGAACAGACTCTTTTCTAGAACAGTGGAGAAAACTCCATATGAACTGTGACAAAATGAGAAGCCAAGTGTAAAACACCTCAGAGTTTGTGGATGCAAAGCATTCATCTACATTCCAGAAGAAAAACACACCAAACTCCAAAACAGAGCATTTGAAGGTGTATTTGTTGGATACAGAGACAATGTTAAGGGTAACAGAATCCTAAATCCCAAAACAGACAAGGTTACCATTAGAAACAGCATAACTTTTGTTGAAGATCTGAGAGACAATGTAATGACAACAGAAGAAGCAAGAACAGAAGAGAAAACTGACACTTATCAGCCCACCTCTGTAACTTTTGAACAAACAGTTGAAGTGAGTGCAGACTCTACCAGTACTGAACAGCAGACACAAGCAAGCTCAGACACAAAACTGAGGCGCTCAATGAGAGAAAACAAAGGTAAACCACACGTATGTACGTCTCTCATACAAGGCAAGCACTACCAATGCCAATGAACCTATAACCTGGGAAGACATAGCTCAGCTTTCAGAATGGGAATCCAATAAATGGATAGAAGCTGCCAAGGAAGAGATAAAATCCATGCATGACACTAAAACATGGACACTTACAGAACTACCACCTGGAAGGAAAGCCATAGGCTGTAAATGGACTTTTAAAGTGAAGTACAATGCAGATGGCACAGTTGAACGGTACAAAGCAAGACTTGTAGCCAAGGAATATTCTCAGAAATATGGAAAGGACTATGATGAGACATTTGCGCCAGTATCCAACACGCTACAATAAGGACTTTGCTGACAGCAGCCGTCACAAGTGAAACATTTTAATGTGAAAACTATGTTTCTACATGGCGAGTTAACAGAAGAAATCTACATGGAACAACCACCAGGGTTTAAAGATGAACAAAGGCCAGACCTAGTATGCAAACTTCACAGGAGTATATATGGTCTAAAGCAAGCATCCAGGGCATGGAATATAAAAACAAATGAAGTGCTGACACATGAGGACTTTCAAAGGAGTAAAGCACACCCCTGCCTATACACAAAGAAATTGGCAAACAGATGGATTTATCTGCTTATTTATGTGGCCAATATCCTGATTTGTTTTGAGCAAGAAGGGGATGAAGCAGAAACACTGCAAACCCTAAATCAGCACTTTGAGACCAAAGATCTTACCAGCGAGTGATAAAAGCATCCTAACAGGATATGTGGATGCTGACTGGGCCAGAGACACCAGTGACAGAAAATCTACCAGGAGGTGCTATCAGTTGGACTAGCAGAAAGCAGCAGCAGCGCAGGCAAGCCAAGAAGTTATATGGCTGAGACAAAATCTATGAGGACAATCAAGGATGCCTTGCACTTGCGCAGATGGAAAGAGTTAACTCGAGAACCAAGCACATTGATGTGAAGTTCCACTTTCTTAGGGATCTTCAAGAACAGGGATTTCTTGAGTTACAGTATTGCCCAACTGAGGATATGACAGCAGATATCCTTACAAAGCCCCTGACCGCTGAAAGACACTCAAGGCTTACAAAGATGATGGGTTTGACGGACTAAGCCTTAGCTGTTGAGAAGGGGTGTTGGAGATAAAACAACTTACAGCCTAGTCTATTGCTGAAGGGACTTCTGCTGGATTGACTGTAGTTTATTGTTATGACACTAGATGTCGCTGTTACTAATGCTTACTATGTAGTCTCTTTATGCATTTCTATGATGTGTTGTATTTTCTGTACATTAAAGTGAACTCACTGATTTCTTTTTCCTGTCTGTGCCATTCACCATATCAGGTGACCTTCACTTATTGCATGCATGTTCCAATAAACCCAGTTCCTGTTACTCCACAATGTCTGATCTAACCTGACTCTGCTGCACCCAGCAGCCATATTCTGCAACAGGCTCTGTGCCCCCTGGGTAGAAATGCCCATTGTGCCCCTTTCACATTAGTAATGCTCTCTGTGCCCCCTCCATAGTAATAAAGCTCTTTGTGCCCCCTCCATAGTAATAAAGTTTTTTGTGCCCCCTCCATAGTAAAAATGTCCAGTGTTCTCCCTGCGCTACAGCAATGAGCGCTTCTATCTGTATTGATGGAAGTGCTCATTGCTTCTGGCACCCACTGAGAGCTGGCACATGGGGCGGACCACCGACCCCCCCTAATACGCCACTGGTAGACAGGCATTGCAAATGGAATCATTGGCCCGAACGAAAAATCTCCTTGTTGTCCCAGTTGGTCACAAAAGCATGAGAGCAGATCTAGGGAAACCGAAACAGCAGGGGGGTGATAGATTCAGGCAGATAGAAGGTGATCTTACAATGGTGTATTGAATACATTTCGGAAGAGATTCTGCATTGACAGATGCCACCACTAAGGACTTCCCCAGGTTCACGGTAGGAATGTGGTACTGAGTCACCAAGTCCTGGTGCAGGAAGTCCCCTGCGAAAATGGAATCCAGGAAGGTCTGTTCGGTAAACCAGTCGATATTCTCGCCCAGGTTCATCTCTCCTATTGGCCTTAGACACTAGAGTTTCCCACCTTAAAGAGTCACTGTACTTTCTTACAATTTCATTTCATTTAATAGAGAATAGTGTAACTAGAAAATTTATAGATCACTTCATATTAAAAAATAAACCTGCATCCACCTGAAAAAAAGCTGCATAGCCATGGCCACTATGGTTCTCACTTCCACCTAATTTGCAGTCTTGTTGTCAGGCAAGATCCATTCCTAGGAATAGAGACACGGAAGACGGGGGAGTGTCAGAGTAATCTGACCTCCTGAGCCTGATTAAAAAAAACTCTCTGCTTCTACACAGTTTCTGAGGAGCAGAGAAGTTCCTGTGTGTCTGATCTTCATCTCCTTAGCAGCTTTCTGAGCTTCCTAGAATACAAACACAATGGGAAGTAAGGGAAGTAAGGTCACTGCATACAGTACTGGCAGATTCAACCAAAGGAAGACACCACTGCTTCTAAGTGAAATGCATCTAACTGTGCACTTGAAACAGGGAATATTATGGCTGAAAGATACTTAAGGGAAGCAAAGAAAAAAAACAAACACAAGTTCCTTCACAGTTATGATTGTACAAAGAAACACAATGATTTATGCAAGCTTTTTTTTTTTTTTTTTTTTAAACTCAGGTTCGCTTTAAGGGGATATGTCTTCATGTAATGCCCCTTGCCACTTCAACACAAATTGCTACTGTATCTGTGCCAGCACTCCATTTCTGTCAGTCTGACTCTGTCCACGTGCATGGGTTTTGGAGAAGGTCATATAAGGAGGTGCTAGAGGCTTGTGAAATGATGGCACCAGTATGGACGTTCTTCTCTCATGCACAGACCCCTTGAGGTATTCCCTGAAGCAGAGGTTTATGTGGGTGGCTAGGGAGATCAGATGATCCAGTGTGGAGGATATGTCACAACCTTCCAACTAATGTGTAATGCAATAACCTACAAAGAACAACAGAGTCTATACAACTCAGAAAAATATAAAGTTTTTATTGGAATAAATACATATGACACAGCATGGTTAAAAAGAGAAATGAGAAACCCACAAAAATTGCAGGTGCAGCTCCTCTGAGGAGCAATTAAATAACATATATAAATATATTGCTGAAGGCAAAATGACTAGACATTTCAAAGAGTAAAATTGTTTACCATATGCTAATGTTACAAAAAAAAGGGGGGGGGAGAGAAAGGGATGTATTGCAAATAAATAAATAACAGGCAAGTGCCCCAGATATATATGAATCACCACAAAAATGGATCAAGCAACACACCCAATATAGACAAGTAATCAATACAGCATAAGCAAGCAAAAGATGACCAACAGTAACATACATACCCATCAGTACAATGTCTTTAGGAGAGCTGCACACCCCAACGTACGTTTCAGAGAAAGCCTTCCTCTGGGGGTGCGGCTCTCCTTGTTGATGTGAAAATATTTAAATACTGAACCTACCAATCACAAAGAGCGTCAGGAAGTTAATAAGAATATTGCATACCGGTGTGTATTAGCGTCAAGATGCAACTAGAATTCCCCCATCCACATGCGCCATCAGCATCCAACCGGAAGTGCACCGAGACCACATGATAGCCAGTCACATGACCGCGAACGTCACCTGGTAACCAGGATACCGATGCGTATCAGAAAATGGAGGTCCGCGCGTGTCAAGCGGAACACCGGAATACCACGGACTGCTATCTACATATCAATGTTCAAAAGGACAACATAATTAAATAGAAACTTAAAAAAAAGGGGACTATATTAAAGTGCTTTGTGCATCACAATAACATTATTAGATAATATTAAAGGGGTTTTCCCATCTTGCTGATTCATCCTCACCTCCAGCCAGCTCTGCTGTTCACTTCCTGGTTTCCAGCTTCTAAGGCTGGGCGGGCTTAGGCAGTTTGAGTGAAGGCCTGCTACACCTCCTTATGACATCACAGTGAGAACTCAGTCCGTGCTCGTTTATGTGGATAGTATGAGTCATCAGTCTGGCAGCCTGCAGTGTCTGTGAAGCACATCCCTCCTGCTGTGGAATCATGACTTAGAGAGCCATGGTAACTGAGCTAAGCAGACAGTAACAAGTGGCTGTCTTGCAGCTCTGCTACATCTGTCTTCCCCTCCCCCACTAGCCCTATAGATAAACAATTTCTTATTCGGCTTTGCTACATCTGTCTTCCCCTCCTCTACTTGCACTATGGCCGAACAGTTTCCTATACAGCTCTGCTACATCTTTCTTCCTCTCCCCCACTAGCCCTATAGCTAAACAATTTCTTATTCAGCTCTGCTACATCTGTCTTCCCCTCCTCTACTTGCATTATGGCTGAACAGTTTCCTACACAGCTCTGATATATCTGTCTTTCCCTCTCCCACTGTGGCTGAACAGCTTCCTATACAGCTCTGCTACATCTGTCTTCACCTCCCCCACTACCCTTATAGCCAAAAAAAAAAAAGCATTATTGTCCACCAAGTACTGTTGCCACCATATTATTGTCCCCAAGCATTATTGTCCACCAAGTACTGTTGCCACCATATTATTGTCCCCAAGCATCATTTCCACAAAGTACTATTGCCACCATATTATTGTCCCCAAGCATCATGTCCACAAAGTACTATTGCCACCATATTATTGTCCCCAAGCATCATTGTCCACCAAGTACTGTTGCCACCATATTATTGTCCCCAAGCATCATTGTCCACCAAGTACTATTGCCACCATATTATTGTCCCCAAGCATCATGTCCACAAAGTACTATTGCCACCATATTATTGTCCCCAAGCATCATTGTCCACCAAGTACTGTTGCCACCATATTATTGTCCCCAAGCATCATTGTCCACCAAGTACTGTTGCCACCATATTATTGTCTCCAAGCATCACGTCCACAAAGTACTATTGTCACAATATTATTGTCCCCAAGCATCATTGTCCACCAAGTACTGTTGCCACCATATTATTGTCCCCAAGCATCATTGTCCACAAAGTACTATTCAAAGGAAAATACATAAATTGCAGCCGCACACTGCTACCATATAAAGCACAAAATGCTATAGTGATATAGTATTCCAAAGCTCATGCTATGCTTGTATAATAAATTAGAGACTCTTGGCAAATACATTTTGTACAAAATTATCTGAGCCCATTCACCACAGTCAAGGTGGTCTCTGCAGAATGGGAACCTAACATTTTGCCCTACCTGTTACGTGCCAGTCTTGGCTTCCATATAATCAGGGGATGTTTTGTTCCACATACATGTAATGTCCGTACTATTGCCACAATATTATTGTCCCCAAGCATCATTGTCCACCAAGTACTGTTGCCACTATTTTATTGCCCCCAAGCATCATATCCACAAAGTACTATTGCCACCATATTATTGTCCCCAAGCATCATTGTCCACCAAGTACTGTTGCCAACATATTATTGTCCCCAAGCATCATTGTCCACCAAGTACTGTTGCCACCATATTATTGTCCCCAAGCATCATGTCCACAAAGTACTATTGCCACAATATTATTGTCCCCAAGCATCATTGTTCACCAAGTACTGTTGCCACCATATTATTGTCCCCAAGCATCATTGTCCACCAAGTACTGTTGCCACCATATTATTGTCCCCAAGCATCACGTCCACAAAGTACTATTGTCACAATATTATTGTCCCCAAGCATCATTGTCCACCAAGTACTGTTGCCACCATATTATTGTCCCCAAGCATCATTGTCCACAAAGTACTATTGCCACCATATTGTTGTCCCAAAGCATCATTGTCCACCAAGTACTGTTGCCACCATATTATTGTCCCCAAGCATCATTGTCCACCATGTACTGTTGCCACCATATTATTGTCCCCAAGCATCATTGTCAAACAAGTACTGTTGCCAACATATTATTGTCCCCAAGCATCATTGTCCACGAAGTACTATTGCCACCATATTATTGTTCCTCAAGCATCATTGTCCACCAAGTACTGTTGCCACCATATTATTGTCCCCAAGCATCATTGTCCACCAAGTACTGTTGCCACCATATTATTGTCCCCAAGCATCATTGTCCACCAAGTACTATTGCCACCATATTATTGTCCCCAAGCATCATTCCAAAGTACTATGCCACCATATTTGTCCCCAATTGCCCATATTCCCAATTGTCCACCAAGTACTGTTGCCACCATATTATTGTCCCCAAACATCATTGTCCACCAAGTACTGTTGCCACCATATTATTGTCCCCAAGCATCATTGTCCACCAAGTACTATTGCCACCATATTATTGTCCCCAATGCATCATGTCCACCAAGTACTATTGCCACCAAATTATTGTCCCCAAGCATCATGTCCACAAAGTACTTTTGACAAAATATTATTGTCCCCAAGCATCATGTCCACCAAGTACTTTTGCAAACATATCATTGTCCCCAATGCATCATGCATGTCCACCAAGTACTGTGGCCAGGATTATTGTAAGTATAAATGCACCATGAATCCAGTGATGCATAAACTCTCCTGTGATTAGTATAATAAATACATTCGTTGGTGCTATAGTGGATATACTTACCAAGGCTGCCGGTTCCCTCGTAGACAAAAGGGCACGTCACTGCTGTCCGCCGCTCGCTGGGGATCGCTCATCTGAAACAGAGCATGCATGGCTCTGTATGAGACGAGGCAGTGAATTCTGCCGATATGCACATGCGCGGCTGCCCGCATCTGGTACAGAGCAAGCACGGCTCTGTATCAGACACCGCAGGAAGAATGACCATCCGCGCATGAGCGGCTATGTGCACACTTCTGGATAAAGCAGTGGCCCCCTGGGTGAATGAAGAGTGCGGTCTGCGCAAGCACGGCCCACAGGATCTCCATGGAAAGCGGGCCGTAACCAATAGTTACCAAATCCAAACAATGGGGTAGGAGAGTTTGATTTTCTCTAAAGTGGGGAAATATAAATAATAACATACATTTACAATAATAATCTAGGCCATCAGTGTGCCATTTTAAAATATGATGTTGAAGATGAGAATACCCCTTTAAGCAAACAAAATCTAAGATTAAAGGTAACATACATAGTTTATAAGGCCGAAAAAAATCTCTCCATCCAGTTCAGCCTGTTTTCTACAGGCTGAACTGGATGGACAGAGGAAGTTGATCCAGAGGAAGGCAAAAAAAAACCCTGTGAGGTAGAAGCCAATTTTCCCCACTTTAGGGAAAAAAAATTCCTTCCCGACTCCAATCAGTCAATCAGAATTACTCCCTGGATCAACGACCCATCTCTAGTAACTATAACCTGTAATATTATTACCCTCCAGAAATGCATCCAGGCCCCTCTTGAACTCTTTTAGTGAACTTACCATCACCACCTACTCAGGCAGAGAGTTCCATAGTCTCACTGCTCTTAACGTAAAGAATCCTCTTCTATGTTTGTGTACAAACCTTCTTTCCTCCAGACGCAGAGGATGTCCCCTCGTCACAGTCACAGTCCCGGGAATAAATAGATCATGGGAGAGATCTCTGTACTGACCTCTGATATATTTATACATAGTTATTAGATCTCCCCTCAGTCGTCTTTTTTCTAAAGTGAATAAGCCTAATTTTGATAATCTTTCTGGGTACTGTAGTCCACCCATTCCAGTTATTACTTTAGTTGCCCTCCTCTGAACCCTCTCCAGCTCTGCTATGTCTGCCTTGTTCACAGAAGCCCAGAACTGTACACAATACTCCATGTGTGGTCTGACTAGTGATTTGTAAAGTGGCAGGACTATGTTCTCATCACGGGCATCTATGCCTCTTTTGATGCAACCCATTATCTTATTGGCTTTGGCAGCAGCTGTCTGACACTGGTTTCTACAGCTTAGTTTGCTGTTCACTAAAATTCCTAGGTCCTTTTCCATGTCAGTGTTACCCAGTGTTTTACCATTTAGTATGTACTGGTGACTTGCATTATTCCTTCCCATATGCATAACCTTACATTTGTCAGTGTTAAACCTCATCTGCCACTTCTCTGCCCAAGCCTCCAGTCTATCCAGATCCATCTGTAGCAGTGTACTGTCCTCTTCTGTGTTAATTACTTTACACAGTTAAGTGTCATCTGCAAAAATTGATATTTTACTGTGCAAGCCTTCTACAAGATCAATAATAAATATATTGAAGAGAATAGGGCCAAATACTGATCTCTGTGGTACCCCACTAGTGACAGTGACCCAATCTGAATATGTGCCGTTAATAACCACCCTCTGTTTTCTATCACTGAGCCAGTTACTTACCCAAATACAGACATTTTCTCCCAGGCCAAGCATTCCCATTTCATATACTAACCTTTTATGTGGTACCGTGTCAAATGCTTTGGAGAAGTCCAGATATACGACATCCATTGATTCGCCGCGGTCCAGTCTAGAACTTACCTCCTCATAGAAACTGATTAAATTGGTTTGACATGACCGATCCCTCATGAAGCCATGCTGATATGGAGTTATTTGACTATTTTAATTGAGGTACCCCAAGATAACATCTCTTAGAAAACCCTCAAACAGTTTACCCACGACATATGTTAAACTTACCGGCCAATAGTTCCCAGGCTCTGTTTTTGGACCCTTTTTGAATATTGGCAACATATTTGCTATGTGCCAATCCTGTGGAACACTCCCTGTCAGTATAGAGTCCTTAAATATCAGAAATAAGGGTCTGGCGATGACATTACTTAATTCTCTTAGGATACGGGGGTGTATGCCATCCGGTCCTGGCAATTTGTCTATTTTAATCTTTTGAAGACGAAACTCTACTTCTTCCTGGGTCAGACAGGGCATTTTTAATGGGGAATTTACTTTTATATTCTGCATTTCATCTGACAGTTTATTTTCCTCAGTGAATACAGTGGAGAAAAAGATATTTAGTAGCTTTGCTTTCTCCTCATCGCTCTCTGAAACTCCCCCCTCATTACTCTGTAAGGGGCCGACACCTTCAGGTTTATACTTAGAGATGAGCGAGCACTAAAATGCTCTGGTGCTCGTTATTAGAGTCGAATTTTTCCCGATGCTCGGGTGCTCGTTTCGAATAACAAACCCCATGGAAGTCAAAGGGAGACTCGAGCATTTTTTGCAGGGGACCAAAGCTCTGCCTAGGTAAGGCTGGGTGAAAACCTAAAAACCTCAGAAAATTATGGAAACACCACGGAAATGGACAGGAAACAGCAGGGGCAGCATGCATGGATGCCTCTAAGGCTGCCTAATCCCACCATTACCCCAAATTCTCGGGCAACAGCCTAGTGGTGACCCTCAAGGCAATTGTGCTCATCCAGACCATAAAAATTTATTGTGGCCCTGTATGGCTGTGACTACAGAGTGACCGAGTTACACTG
>ONZH01016704.1:0-33958 GCA_900303285.1 Rhinella marina
GCAAAAATAGTGAAACCTCAGCCAGGTCGACAACATTTGACAGCATTGAAGATGTCCGCTGGAGCAGCATTGCCGGCAGCATTGCCTTGGACCCAGTAGGGTGGAAAACAGACATTTGACAGTGGAACCAGCAGCAGTAATAGTACTGTATTGGACCCAGTATGGTTGAAAACAGACAATTGACGGAGGAGGAGGAGTCAGCACTTGATTGCACCCAGGCCGGTATGGTTGAGAAGCAGGGTCGGACTGGAGTACCTAGGGCCCACCAGAGGAAATAATTCTTGGGGCCCACCATAAAGAAATATCTGTGTTTGTTATTCCTGTACTGTGACATCACTGTGTTTATAATCCCTGTACAGTGACATTGCTGTGTGTATTATCCCAGTGCAGGAAGAGGTAAGTGGTCTGTGTTTGTTTTCTATTTTTCAGGGTCGTAAATGCAGAGGACTACGTCGGACCAGCTTTTTTTTTTTTTAATAAAATGGTCAAACAGGGGTCTGGGGGAGTGTTTATTTCAATAAAATGTTTTATACTTGTGTGTGTGTATTTTTTTTTTCCACAATACTACAGTTTTAGTAATTGGCACCCACCTGGTGGCGGTGGGTGCCAAGGTAATAGATGTTGGGGTTAGTGCTGGCCTGCCATACCGGCAAGCACTAAGCCCAGTATTAGTAATCAGGGCTGTCTGTAGATAGCCCTAATTACTAAAACTGTAGTATTGTAAAAAAAAATACACACACACCAGTATAAAACATTTTATTGAAATAAACACTCCCCCAGACCCCTGTTTGAGCATTTTATTAAAAAAAAAAAAAAAGCTGGTCCGACAGAGTCCACCGAATCCGACGTAGTCCTCTGCATTCACGACCCTGAAAAATAGAAAACAAACACACAAACACAGACCACTTACCTCTTCCTGCACTGGGATAATACACACAGCGATGTCACTGTACAGGGATAATGAACACAGTGATGTCACAGTACAGAGATAATAAACACAGTGATGTCACCGTACAGGGATAACAAACACAGTGATGTCACAGTACAGGGCTAATAAACACAGTGATGTCACCGTACAGGGATAATAAACACAGCGATGTCACAGGACAGGGATAATAAACACAGCGATGTCACAGTACAGGGATAATAAACACAGTGATGCCACTGTACAGGGATAATAAACACAGTGATGTCACAGTACAGGGATAATAAACACAGTGATGCAACTGTACAGGGATAATAAACACAGTGATGCCACAGTACAGGGATAATAAACACAGCGATGTCACCGAACAGAGATAATAAACACAGCGATGTCACCATACAGGGATAATAAACACAGTGATGTCACCGAACAGGGATAATAAACACAGCGATGTCACCGAACAGAGATAATAAACACAGTGATGTCACCGTACAGGGATAATAAACACAGTGATGTCACAGTTCAGGGATAATAAACACAGTGATGTCACCGAACAGAGATAATAAACACAGCGATGTCCTCAAACAGAGATAATAAACACAGCGATGTCACCGAACAGAGATAATAAACACAGTGATGTCACAGTCCAGGGATAATAAACATAGTGATGTCACAGTACAGAGATAATAAACACAGTGATGTCACAGACCAGGGATAATAAACACAGTGATGTCACAGTCCAGGGATAATAAACACAGTGATGTCACAGTCCAGGGATAATAAACAGTGATGTCACAGTCTAGGAATAATAAACACAGTGATGTCACAGTCCAGGGATAATAAACACAGTGATGTCACAGTCCAGGGATAATAAACACAGTGATGTCACAGTCCAGGGATAATAAACACAGTGATGGCACAGTCCAGGGATAATAAACAGTGATGTCACAGTCCAGGAATAATAAACACAGTGATATCACAGTCAAGGGATAATGAACACAGTGATGTCACAGTCAAGGGATAATAAACACAGTGTACAGAAAGTTAAAAAAAAATTATACTTACCTTTTTCATAGCAGCAGGGCCAGCATCATCATAGCAGGAGATCTTCTTCTCATGTCTGAAGGGGGTGGGGCCTATGCTGCCAGCCGGCCCCGCCCCCTCCGAGACCTGAGGCATGCCTGGGAGGTACGGAGAGCTGCAGGGGGGACAGGAGGGAGGATGGAAGAAGCAGACAGCCGCAGAGACAGTTGCAACAGGCAACTGTCTCTATGTCCTATGGATGCCGAGACAGCTGCCAGAGGCTGGATCCGGGATGGTTGGGAGGTATGCGGCAGCGGGGGGCGGCACCAGGGGCGCGGGCCCCCCCTGAAATCATTGGAGCCGGGGCCTGGAGCAGTAGCTCCAAATGCTCCAATGATAATCTGGCCCTGACTATAGGTTCCTGGCTTGGGGCCTACCGGAGGATCCTCCTGTCCTCTGGTGGGCCAGTCCGACACTGTTGAGAAGAGACAAGTTGAGGAGGAGGCAGCACTTGATTGCACCCAGGCCAGTATTGTTGAGAAGAGACAAGTTGAGGATGCAGCTTCAGCAGCTCTTGATTGCACCCAGTATGTTTTGGACAGTATTCTTTTGGACCCAGAAGGACAGCCTGAGAGCACCGGGCCTGACATCGGTGGTGAGACACCGGGGCAGGTTGGACTGCAGTCAAAGCGGCGGATGGTTGCAAGGTGGTGGAGGCAGAACTTGTGCTTCCCACTGCTGGCCCCCTAAAGCACCATGGAGGTGGCAAGAATGGGCCAACTTCCTGATCGTCTTCTGGGAGGATGTTGACCCAATGGGCAGTAACAGACATGTACAGCCCTTGCCCATAATTAGAGGACCAGACATCAGCACTCAGGTGCACGGTCTTGGACACCGAGAGTCCCAATGAGTCGCCAACCTTTTTCTGAACATTACTGTGCAGTGATGGGACAGCTTTGCCAGAGATGTAGTGGCGGCTGGGGACTCGCCATCTGGGGTGCGCACACTCCATGAAATCCCTGAAAGGCTGGGAGTCCACAAGGATACCCAATTGGATGTGACAGCGGAGAAAACCTTACAGGATGGTGACCTCACTTTGTCAGCTAAAGCTTCTAGCCAGGAGAGACATGAAACACATGAAACCAGAGGGATGACTGAAACAGCCAGAGCCTTTCCTAATATGGACTTTTAACTTTTTTAACTTATTTTTTTTTAAACTTTTTTTATACCTTTTTTTAAACTTTTTTTTTTACTTTTTTTGTTGTGGCTAAACGGGGTTGACGGCACCCAGCAGAGCAGCAACGTGTAGCGTGTAGCCAACACCTCCTCTGGAGTCTCAGTACGTTCCACCCGCTGACTTTAGTGGACTTCCTCCTCCTCCTCCTCATCACTAAAAAGTGGTAGAGACTCCAAGGGCAGATCAAGGTTTGCCAAGAGTTCCCTGGCAGAAGGTGCCCCAAAGGTGAGAGGTTCTGTTCGTTTGTTAACCTGATGTACCTTGATATTTGCAGCACGGTGTTGGTGAACGGCTGGAAGACTGACCCCTTTCCAGTTTGCTCCGGGGACAGACAAGGCTGCCCTCTATCACCTCTCCTTTCTGTTTGTGTTATTGAAGTCTTCGGGAAGTCTATCCGGCAGAATGGAGAGATCAGAGGGATCACCGCACCAGGACACTTCGAGGTCAAGTGCTCGCTGTACATGGACGACGTGACCGTCTTCTGCGTTGACTGGCGTTCAGTGACTGCACTTGTCCAGACCTGCGGGAAGTCGGAAGCCATGCTCTTCGGGGACTGGCAACTGGCTTCTTCTACCCCCTTCCCCTTTACCGTGAAACCAGACTTCATCAAGATCCTCGGAGTCTGGTTCGGGAAGGAAGGCGCAGCCCTCAAGTCTTGGGATGAACGCTTGGCCAAGGTGAATCAACGGATTGGACTATGGAGCCTCAGTTTTTTAAAACTTTTTTTAAACTTTTTTTTGGCTGTGGGGTGACGTCACACATCTTGATTTTCACAGAAAACCAGGATACAAGGGATTATAGGAGTAATAATCCCTTGTATCCTGGTCTATTCTGTATAAAAAGTACAGTTTTGCTTCGCCGTTGTAATTTTAACCAGATTCGTTACGAACTTTCTCAAAGTTCGGTTCGGTGATGAACTGAACTTTTGGCAAAGTTTGTAACGAATCTGGTTTGTTACGGTTTGGTTCGCTCATCCCTACTATTTACCATTTGCTATTTTTTTTATTACTTTTTTTATTACTTTTTTATTATTGTTTTTATTGTAATGGTTGTCTATTTGTTCTGCATTCTTTTTATCATTTATCTATTATTGTTTTTATTATAATAATTGTTCAGCTTTTAAAACTATATTTTATGTATATATCACCTATTATCTAACAACTCCCATTTGTAATTTTATACTCATAAAAGAGTTAAAAATCCAATCCACAGGGAAATTAAATCACAAATCCAGAGATTGCACAAAACCCCCCAGAAAACAACAGGAAGAGTTCAAGAGGGGCCTGGATGTATTTCTGGAGTGTAATAATATTACAGGCTAAAGTTACTAGAGATGGGTCGTTGATCCAGGGAATTTTTCTGATTGCCTGATTGGAGTCAGGAATTAATTTTTCCCCCCTAAAGTAATGAAAATTGGCTTCTACCTCACAGGGTTTTTTTTCCTTCCTCTGGATCAACTTGCAGGATAACAGGCTGAACTGGATGGACAGATATCTTTTTTCATGTCGTAGTTTTACTCTGGCCGCCTCTCGGCAGCTACTACTGGTAGCACGGATTCGGCAGGTTGTTCACCCACCGGAACAGCCTGCCGGAGAAGGCTGCCGCTAGTGTGAAAATAACCTTATAAACTATACTACTATGTAGAAATAGCTAGGCTACCTTCAACAAAACCTACATTATGTGACAGAAGAGGTGGTTATGCTGGTTTTACTCGTAGGACTAAAATTAAGGGATGACACTCCTAACCCACTCCTAATCCATTTGACTCATAACTTACTGGGTGACAGTATAATTTTGAGAAAAATGCCCTTTATCAATCGTAGCAAATGCGTAGCATAGGTCCAGAGTTGTCAATCAGTGGCAAGACAGTGTATGATCTGCAGCTCATGAATACTGAGAACTACAAGCTCGCCTTTTGTAGCAGAAGATAAAGGGTGATTTTATCTAAATTGTACAATGTCATACAAACAATTAATTTTCAACATGTTGAAAGACTCTGATAACCCGATGAACAAGTATTTGCTTATTCATCAGGTAATCGGCAGCAGTATTACTTTGCATACTTTGCAATTATCTGACCTTTATGCTGTGTAAAAGTAAGACAGTATTGTAAACTAAAGCTGCCCATACTCATTTAATATCCATCTGCCGAATGACAGAAGACTAATATGTATGGCCAGCTTTACACTAGACAGTCTTAAACTGCTCCAGATTTCTGACAGTGGCTGATGCTGGCTGATACTTTTTGTTGCATCTTTAGACTGTCTAGTCTAAGTTTACATCACCTAAAAGTTGGCTTAGTTTACTGGGAACATTTTGGTACATGTGGGCACATTTAAGCCATGTTCCTTTTTGATAATCCATGTCCCTTGTCAGACGAGGTGTAAAAAGCTTAGAAAAGTATCTAAAACACTCAAGGGGATGTTCATCCCTGGAGGCTTTTCGGGCAGACTGGACCTGTGAAGGGAATCATACTTACCTGTTTCCTGCCACTGGGTTCTAACTGGGTTCAGATCTCCCCACGTCAACTTTCATTTTAATGCAGGTCATGTGGCCACTGTAGCCAGTGATTGGGAGTTGTAGGAGTGCAGATGTGAAAGAATGAGATGGAAACCAGCGACGGGGATCAGGTGAGTATGATTCCATCCTCAGGTCCGGCCACGGCTGGCGGTTCTGCCTGAAAGGGCTCCTGGGATAAAAAAAAACCCTTTAAAGGGAACCTGTTACCATGGAAATTAAATATAAGCTACAGGTACCATGTTATAGAACAGGAGAAGCTGAGTAGATTGATATATAGTTTGGTGAGAAAAGATTCAGTAAAACTTGTGTTTTATTCATTTAAATTTCTGCTAGTTTTTGGCTTTGAAGTCAGGGAGGTTGTCCTATCAGTGATTGACAGCCTTTCCTCTATGACTGTGCATACAGAGTGAGCTGTCAATCACTGATAGGACCACCTCCTTGACCTCAAATCCCGGAGTGAGCAGAAATTTAAATGAATACATTAAAATTTTTAATGAATGTTTTACCAAAAAACTATACACTGGTGTTGTGCGAGCACCTCTGTGCTCGTATGCTCTGGCCCAGCACTAGGGGTTGCTCGAGCACACGAGCATAATGTTAGTCAATGGGACTAAACCAGGCACCCCCTGCTCGTAAGAGGGGGGGGATGTCTGGTTAATAGAAAAAGGTCAGAATCGCGACTTCTCCTCTTTTACTCCTTCCACTCGTAAAAGTATGCTAATTAACTGAATTTGTACGCATTAGCGCACAATGCGTATGCATTAGCATCCAAATGCGTACGATGCGTATGCATTAGCATACAAATTCGTACGCATTAGCGTACAAATCAACATTACAGTGCTGGGAAGAGACTCGAGCATTGCGCTTGAGTACACTTGGTGTTCGGCCGAACACCGAGCGGACCCGAGCGTAGGCATGCTCGGCCGAACAGCGAGTTCGGCCGAGCATGCTCGCTCAACACTACTATACACCAATCTGCTCAGCTCCTCCTGCTCTATAACAGGCTGCCTGCAGTTCAGACACCATGTCCAAACGTGACAGGTTCCCTTTAATGTGATACAAAGTATGTACGTACGTCAGTTTGGCAGAAATTGCACAAAAAACTGGTGCATTTTCAATAGTAAATCTGTCCTGGTGTTCCCACGATAGGATTCAGTAAACCTGAACAACCTTAAAACCAGCTTACAGCAGCAGTCAGAGTTGTCACTTCTAAAGTACTGTAGGCATTGGATACCTGTAGAGGTTTTTCTGGAGGAGAACATTTTTTAAGGAGTCCCCCATGGTACATAGATTACGAATGGTGGAACTTTACTCATCCTATTTACTAAATCATTCAAATGATCAGAATGGAGTAGAGGGTTTCTCAGTTATATACTTATAAAGAGATTAGTGTAATATAATAAAATTCAACAAGTTATTCCTCTGCCAGCAGGAGTTGTAAAATATCCTTCACGCAGTCACAATGGGCAGGGGACATAAATAGCTGACAGGTGTAGGAGGGAGAGATTGACATTTTGTGATTCCACCTGCTGTACATTGTATTAGAAGACAATGCTTGTGTCCTCTGACGTAAAATTGCTCAGTTCCTTCCACATTCTGTCTTTAAACCTGTATTACAAGCAATATGCAATAACCTTAACCCCTTCAGTACTGAGCCATTTTTCTCCTTAAAGCGGTTGTCCCATGACTAATGTAAAAAATGAAAATTAGACATCATATAGTACATGACAATCTCTTTAAAACAAAGTCAGAACCAGTCCTGTACCTCACATGGATCCAGAGATCTCCCCATTCACTGCTCTGCTAGATTTATATCAAGCTGACGGCTCAAGGGGAGTGTCTTTTCTGCTGCAACTAAGGGGGCGTGTCCATGCTCTTCCTATCACAGCTGAGGAGGCAGTTGAAGGATGAAAGTGAGCATGTGCAGCCTTCTCAGTGAGCAGGTCAAAGAAATAAGAAAAAAACAAACAGCGGGTGGCGCTATACAGATATATCTTATTGAATAACTCAGTGGCTATACTAAATTTTGAATTACATGCAATTACATAAGTATTCAGATCCAGGTGCTTGTTTGGAAACTGTAGAATATTTTTTGTGGGACAAACCCTTTAAATCCCAGGCCGATTTTTGCAAATCTGACATGTCACTTTTGTGGTAATAACTTTGGAAAGCTTTTTCTTATCCAAGCCATTCTGAGATTGTTTTCTCATGACACATCGTGCTTTATGTTAGTGATAAATTTCAGTCAATATGTTTTACCTTTATTTATTAATAAAATCCAAAAATTAGAGAAAATTCAGAAAAATTCATTATTTTCTAAATATGAATTTCTCAGCTTCTATGTCAGATAGTGATATCTCACTAAATAGTTATTACTTTTCATTTTCCATATGTCTACTTTATGTTGGCATCATTTTGTAAATATCATTTAATTTTTTTTTTTAATCATTTAATCTACAAAAATTACTACAAAGATTTTTTTTATGTTAATTAATTTTTGTCTTGCAACACAGCAAGGGTTAACAGCAAAATAAACCTCAATACACATTTCTCCGATTCTGCAGTTTACATTAATACATGGCAGTGGTCAAAAGGAAAGGAGAGCCATATGATTTTTGGAGGAAGATTTTGCTAGAATGGTTTTTGGGCTCCAATTTGTATTTGAAGAGACCCTGAAGTACCCCTACAGTGGAAACCCTCAAAAAGTGAACCCATTTTGGAAACTACACCCCTCAAAGAATATATTAAGGGGTGTACTGAGCACTTTAACCCCAAAAGCATTTTACGGAATTTGGAAACACTTGGCTGTTAAAACAAAAAGTTTTATTTATTCCAATAAAATGTTGCAAATTTTTCATTTTCACAAGGGGTAACAGGAGAAAATGCACCCCATAATTTCTTACCCATTTTCTCCTAAATACAACAACACCCCATATGTGGTGGTAAACTGCTGTGGGGGCACATGGTAGGACTCAGAAAAGAAGAAGCACCATATGGCTTTTGCAGTGCAGATTTTGATGGATTGGTTTACAGGTGCAATTGGTTTTTATTTTTTGAGTGATTTTCGGGGATGGGGTGCCGTTTTCATTGGTACCATTTTGTGTATATCATGTGATATTTGTATAGAGCAGGTTGTTACGGATACAGTGATACCTAATGTGTCTATTTTTTAATTTTTAAGTTTTACACAGTGAAAGCATTTTTTAATAGCATAAAACCTTGTTTTTGTGTTGCCATGTTCTGAAAGCCATATTTTTTTATTTTTTGAGCAATTGTCTTAGGTAGGGACTCATTTCTTTCAGGATGAGATGACAGTTTGATTGGTACCATTTTCGGGTACTTGGTTTGATTGGTACTTCGGGTACACTTTTTGTGAGGCAAGATGACCAGAAAATGGCTGCTTTGGCACAGTTTTTTTTTTTTTTTACACTATTCACCTGACAGGGTATATCATGTGATATTTTTATACAGCAGGTTGTTACAGATGCAGCATACCCAATACCCAATGTGTCTATTATTTTTATTTTTGTTAAGTTTTACACAGTGAAAGCTTGTTTTTGTGTTGCCATTTTCTGAGAGACATATTTTTTAAATTTTTCTGGCAATTGTCATAGATAGGGTCTCATTTTTTGCAGGATGAGATGATGGTTTGATTGGGACCATTTTGGGGTACATGCGACTTTTTGATCGCTTGGTATTGCACTTTTTGTGAAGCAAGGTGACCAGAAAATGGCTGTTTTGGCACTGTTTTTATTATTTTATTTTTTTTACAGCGTTCACCTGATGGCATGGATCATATGATATTTTTTATAGAGCTAGTCGATATAGACGTGGTGAAACCTAATATGTCTACTTTTCTTTTTTTTCCTAATTTTTAGTTTTTTTTATAACTTAATTTTGGGAAAAGGATGCTTTTTTTTTCTTGAAACTTAAAATGTTTTATTATATAAAACTATTTTTTTATTTATTTTTTTTACTTTATTTTTTGTCCAACTATGGGACTTCAACTTTTGGGAGTCTGATCCCCTCTGCATTGTAATGCATTGGCTGGAAGAGTAATACACTTACAGCCTGTTTGCCTGTTAGACCCAGGTAGCTGTATGGTGCTGGGATTTAAGTCACAATTCCAAGCGCCGTACAGTTACGACACTGATATTCTAGAGGACTGATCAGCTCTCCTGATAGGTTTGTTTTAGTGAATCCTTGTAGTCCCTTGAATGTAGACCTTCTTTTCTTAGAACTCTATTTTGTATTTTTCTCTGTTGTTCTTAATGGAAAAATGTATAAATAAATTGGGCAACTGGGTGTCACTATTCCGCTTGTTAATGTGTGTGTTTGGGGGGGTGTCCATAAACAGTCTGACACTATTAAGTTTCTACAGAGTTGGTGTTGGATATAAAAGGCCTTATTTGAGACATCTTCATGTTCTCTCAGTATTTCTATCTTGTATTCCTACCTCAAAGTTCAGAAAAGGTTAAAGAGGACCTTTCACCACTCCCAACAGGCCTGTTTTAATAGCTTCATGCATTCCCCATGTAATAACAATTCTGGAGAATCTATTCTTATGGCTCTGTGTTGTGCCATTCCTTCATTTTTTCAACTAGGATTTATGAATGAATTGCTAGCAGTCTGCAGTAAGGGTACAGAGGGTTGATAACAAGTTAGGGGTGTACACCTGCACAGTCTGATAATGGCAGCACTGATTGGATAGAGTGAGTCTGTGCAGATACACCTCCCCAACTGGTTATCAATGTAAGTTTCTGTTATTTATATTGTTTGGAGATGGTCATATAGCAGAATTATGAAGTTTACTAGATATGTAGCTTCCCTTATGCATATTGATGTGCCATGATTAGCCGGCGCACCATGTGATCATGCATGCATAAATGGCGGATCACATGATGCGCCGCCATTCTGCTTAAACTAGTGTAGGGACAGGACGCTGCTGCAGGCAGAGAGAGTGTTAGGCCTTTATTATTTGGAAACAGTGTGCTGGTGACCTGTAGGCATTATTGATCGGTGCAATACAGTTCCTTTGCACCAGTGATACAGAAATACCATATTTAATCGTGCTGTACAGTCTGAGGGTGACCGGTTGGCATTTTTCTTCGGTGCAATCCTACTCCTTTGCACTAGTGACAGGGAAATATAATAGCTAATCAGTCTGTTAATTGTGTGGGTGAGACCTACCTATTTTTGTAGGTGAAAAAAACTGTACTTGTGTTAATTGGGTCGTTGAGACCTACCTATTTTTTTGGTGAAAAAAACTGTACTTACCACTGTCACAGGGAAAAATAATAGTTAATCAGCCTGTTAATTGAGTTGGCGAGACCTGCCTATTTTTTTATTGTGAAAAAATCTGTACTTGGCACCGTCACACGAAAATATAATAGTTAATCAGCCTGTTAATTGGGTCGGTGAGACCTACCTATTTTTTGTGGTGAAAGAAACTGTACTTGACACTGTCACAGGGAAATAAAATGGGGCGAATGCTAATGAGCACTTCCATTATGGAAGCGCTCATTAGCACCTGAGGACCAGGAAGCGCTGGAGACTCAGTACTCACCGCTTCCTTATCCTCCGCTCGGCTGTCAGCTGTGCAGGGCTGTGCACATCGTAAGGGTGCTCTATGACCTCACGCTGTGCGCACCAGTTCACAGAACAGCCGACAGCAGGAGGAAGAAGAACGCTGGAGCAGAGGAGCCGCGGCGTCCAGGAACAGGATAGGTAAGAGTTTTATTTTATTTTATAACACTCTGAGGCAATATTGGGGCTGCTGAGGGTGAATATAAGGCACTAAGGGGCTGCTGGGGGTGAATATAAGGCACTAAGGGGCTGCTGGGGGTGAATATAAGGCGCTAAGGGGCTGCTGGGGGTGAATATAAGGCACTAAGGGGCTGCTGGGGGTGAATATAAGGCACTACGGGGCTGCTGGGGGTGAATATAAGGCACTAAGGGGCTGCTGGGGGTGAATATAAGGCACTAAGGGGCTGCTGGGGGTGAATATAAGGCTCTAAGGGGCTGCTGGGGTTGAATATAATCTGAAAGAGGCTTGGATAGCGCTTGATATCAAATTGTGGGTTTTCCAGGAGATGGTTCCTAGGCCAATATACAATCAAGAAAAGACTCCTGTACTCCACTTGTAGTATGCAATTAATTGGTTTTATTTCCAGTGAAATCCAGGGGCCAAAGGGCCTTCATCAGAGATACTGGATGAGCCGCTGGACTGAGAGGTTGAGTAAGGGGGCGTCTAGCCCGTGTATGGCAGCGTTATGTAATAGGGCAATAGCCCAGATGTTTGTAGCGCTACAAACACAGATGCCTTCAGTTGCCAAGTGCACATGTAACAGGTCAGCCAGTTTCATAGGTACAACTCTTTTGACAGCTGCCTTTTAAATATGTTAAGAACAAATATATGACAAGAACATGTATATCTGGTTCCTGACTACAGTCACCGGTGGATGGACGTCAGCTGTATTGAAGGCAATTGTCATATCCCATGCATCAACTGTAGCTACCGGAAGATCTTTGAAGACTTCCTTTACAATCAGGTATTGGATGTAGCCGTGAAAGTCACTGAATCTCTCCGCATCCTGGATTTCTCGGGTGTTTTCTGTTTTGATAATGACCTTTGTATCTGGACTCCTTAAGAAGAGTCTTTCCACAGCTCTGTGAACATTGAAAACTCTCCTGATGAAGAGCTGAATTGGGAAGAGCCTAAAGTGTTGACCAAGTGAGAGGACGAGCACATGGTGTGGACCTCCTTCTAAGTGATCAATCTCATCACTCATATAAAAGTCATCTTTAACAACACAGGAACGTGCTGTAACAAAAGGGTGACTATGCTTCTTAAAGAACAGCAGTGTATTCTTTTTATCATTTGCTGCAAAAAGCTTTAAAGGTAGACCAGCACGGTAGAGATTAAAGTTCTTGAATTCTGTCAGAGAAGAAAAAGTTGATATTATTGATAATAAATTATATTACATCACGCAATGCCAGTCTGCTGCATCAAAAGCCAAGAAGATATTATTAAATATAGGGAAAGGCATAGCTCCTGGAGAAGAAAGTATTATTTTATCCCTTTATAAAACATTGATAAGACTGCATCTTCAGTATGCAGAGCAGTTTGGGGCACTAATCCATAAAAAATATATCAGAACGCTAAAGGGAGTGCAAAGAAGGGCAAACAAATAAATATGAGACATGGGACATTTCAGTTATGAAGATGGGTTGTCAAAATTTAAATATTTTACTCTAGAGAAGTGAAGACTGAGGGGTGATATGTTTTGTATAAATATGTCAATGGTCCCTGTAATCATTATTATAATTTGTCTGTAAAGGTTCTCATTCGTCCAGGTCATGGTATATTAGTATAAAGAGTCAGAGCAACTGGACTCGTATTTTTTATCCTGAAGACATTTCGCTAGTCATCCAAAAGGCTTTTGCAATTAAAATGGCTTGCACAAGATATTTCCAGCATTAAATGTGCTTCAGTCATGGAGGTAAGATGTTGATTGCATTTGCATGACTGAAGCTTTTAAGTGTGATTAAATTTCCTCGGGGGAGGTGTTAAAACAGTATTGTAAGTGGCAGACAATATAAACCTATTGACAGGAAACCTACTTATACGGACCAATACCTGTTGTTTGATTCTCACCATCCTCTGGGTCACAAACTGGTCATTATCAGAACCCTACACCGCTTAGGCCTTGTTCACACATCAGTTATTTGATCAGTTATTTCCATCAGTTATTGTGAGCCAAAACCAGGTGCGGGTCAAAAACAAAGAACAGGTGCAGATCTGTCCATTATACCTTATCTCTGTGTAGCCTCCACTCCTGGTTTTGGCTCACAAAAACTGATGGAAATAAATGATCAAATAACTGATGTGTGAACAAGGCCTTAGCTGAATAGATCTTATTCAGCATAGAGGCTAAGAAAAGGGAATTTGAACACCTTGAAGGGGCCCTTAAAACTTTTGGGTAACCAGACTGGGCTTTTGGTAAAACTGAGAAAGGAATTTTAAAAAAATGTCAAGAAAGTGAAAGTGCAAAGCAGGACAGATGGAAGAATTTGGTCCTTCTGTATATGACTGGGGTATCTGAAAAATAATTTTAATAAAAATCACAAGCCAGTTTGCTTTAAACCGGGCAACACACTGGTTCACCCAAAAGACCCAATGCCAAAACACAAGAAAATGAATATTGTGTATGCAGTCCAGTGCAGCGAGGGGTGCCAAGAAATGTATATTTGGGAAACAAAACAGCATCTACACCAACATGTGGCCCAGCACAGAAGAGCCAACACTTGCAGCCAGAACTCAGTTGAGTACCTACAGCTTAAAGGGGTTCTCTGAGCTTTTAATATTGATGATCTAATATTGATGACACCCGGCACGCCAGCCGATCAGCTATATGAGGAGACAACGCGTGATATGTGCATGTGCCATATCCCGTCTCCTGCTCACTGCTGCTCTGCCACAGACATAGGAGCAGGAAGGGAGACGGCACGTACACACTGCGCACACCGTCTACTAATACAGCTAATTGTCTGGGGTGCGGGTGTCGGACCCCCGCAGATCTGATATTCATGACCTATCCTGAGAATAAGTCATCAATATTAAAAGCCCAGAGAACCCCTTTAAAGACAAAGGCCAATTATGTAATGACAGCGAGTTGTGGATCTTAGACACAGAGAAGGACCGGTTGAAATGAGGCATGAAAAAGCTTTTTATGTTAAATTGGAGAAACCAAACTTGAATAGAGGTGGAAGGTTGCGACATATATTGTCTGCCACTTACAATGCTGTTTTCACACATCTCCCAATACAGTTTACTCACACCTCATCATACAAATGCAATCAACATCTTACCTCCATGATAGAAGCACAAGTCTCCAGTATTTAATGGCGGATTTCTTGTACAAGACATTCTAACTGAGAAGGCCATTTAAATGACTGGCGAAACTTCTTCAGTAAGATATAAAATACAACAAGTTCAGTTGCTCCGACTTATTACTGCTGAACAGAGGGTCACTGCTTGCAGTGAAAGGAAACACAATTTGGTCATTTAGTTAGATATGTCCAATCCGAGCAGTTATGGAACTCGCTCTCATAGGAATTGGTAATGGCTGAAACTGTGAATAGTTTTAAGAAGGGGTGAGATATCATCTTTGTAAGGCTAATTTCACATCTGCTTTTTCCTTTCCGGTTTTGAGATCTAGCAGAGGATCTGAAAACCGGAGGAAAATGCTTCCATTTGAGTAATACATCCGGCTGCATCCGTTCAGAACGAATCCGGTTGTATAATATCGAAAATGAACATGTCCGGAAAAAAACAGGTTCGTCACCATTTACTTACATGGTTTTTGATGCCTGATCCAGCATGTTCAGTTTCCCATGCCTCATACAAAAACGCTGCTTGCAGCAGTTTTGTGTCCAGCACGGAAACTCCACAAACCTGAACTGAATGCATTCTGGTGCACTCCGTTCCAGTTTGTTCAGTTTGTCCCCATTGACAATGAATGGGGGCAAAACTGAAGTGTTTTACTCCAGTTTTGAGATCCTCTGTCGGATCTCAAAACCAGAAAGTAAAATTCAGATGTGAAAGTAGCCTAAAACATAATCTCCAGGGTTACTGGTATTTATATCACATGTTGATCCAGGTAACCTTCCAATTACCAGCAGGGATCAAGAAGGAACACGTACATAGATGAAATGTAAAATGTAGTGGTAATGGTATTTCTATGCCTATGATTAACATTGCAGGAGAGGAGGGCCATTTATAAGATACCGATGCACTATGGTTTAGCAATGGCTATTGACTTCACAGTACTACGTATCTGCTGTTTACTATATATTATATACTCTATAACCTAGCAATCATAGGCACCCCCCAATGCAATAATACTTGCATATTCCTCCCTAGGGTAGTACTATACTTCATATTGATGTGATTTACCTCTTTTTATTAAGTCGTGTATATTTATTTCATAAAGATTGTTATATGTTTTCAGCTATAAAGACTCAGGTGTCTCTATATAGGTTATCTCTGTTCATTAAGAGTCAGCTTGATTTTGAAGGGTTTTTCTTGTATTTGGATTAATTTCTCTCCAGTGTAGGGTTGATATTCGCTTTCATGCTTTGTAACCTCCATATAATATCCCTATCCTCCCAAACCTTCCTCCCCTCTCCCCTGACATTATGGTACTTTGTTTCCCAAACGCGTACAGATGCCATATAATGTGCTGATCATCAAGAATGTAGCCTACAGTGTCTGTGTAGAAGACATCCCTGAGTCAACAAGAATATGTAGCGTGCAGGTGCCTGCATGGGATATAGAAACAAACTGCCGTGATGTCAGGGGAAAGGGGAGGAAGGCTTTAGGAGGTTAGGGGAGGAGCAGACATCAGCAAAGATTTTCAGGCTTGGTTACTTTGGATCCGATTTGTGTATGAATAACATTTCATTTTCTGGGCTTTCTGTGCACACCGTGGTGACAAACAGGCATATCCAGAATGGATTTACCACGTATTGCTGGCCATTGCAGGTATTTTTATCAGTGAAAATTGGGTAACAGACTGCTCTTTCTCCTTTAGAATCAAGATTTTCCCAATTTTTTTCTCAAGAGATACTGATTATGACAATTCAGAATTTTTGGAAAAATTATGGATGATTCACTAAAGGATTGATTCACTCATCTCTATTTGACTTCATTGACTTCTATGGGAAAGTTTTCTAGACATGCTCTGTGATCTGTGCAGAAGTCAGAAGGAAGAAGATAAAGCCTATTGTGATATCACCTATTGTGAATAGTGAATCCTATGCATATATCAATTGTCTGCTTGTCAGTGAAGGAGACCACTATTTACATGCAGCAATCTCCTCCACAGTATGGGGTAAGGAGTGATCATTAATACCATCGCTCGTCCCGATACAGAATCATCGTTTCCTGGCAGCAGACCGTGATTAGACGGCATGATCTGCTGCCAGCAAATGATGGTTTAAATGTGGCATCACACCTCCACATCCAGGACCGTGTGCTCTTCTTTGCTGCCACAGATTTTGTTAAAAAAGGTCTTCTTTTGACCGAAAACATCCGTGAAACTATACGTGGCTTATTTGACTAATTTTGTTCTGGATACAATTACAATGTACGAAAAATGATCTATTTCTGATTAAAAGCAATTGAAAAACATTTCTGGAGTGCCGTAGAACCCTTTATACTTAAAGAGGGCCTGTCACCAGAAAATGCAGTGCAATCTAAAAGTACCATGTTATAAAGCAGGATGATCTGAGTAGATTGATAGATCAATATATATATTTGTCATTTATACATTTATATCTCTGCTTTTTTTTTTGCAGCCCTGTGAATACTTATTGGTACAGGAGGGAGGTGTTATCAGCTTCTTCTCCTCCATAACATAGTGGTGTCAGATTGCATTGCATTTTGTGGAAAGAAGTAGTGCCAATTGTTAGGGTTAAAGACCAGTACGAAAACTGTAGCATTTTTGGATTTTTTTCAAATATAGATAGTGACACGGAAAATTAAAAATCACCAAAAATTAATTTTCTCTTGAAACATTCCCCATGAAGTCCTGGAAAACCCAGGTACATGTACAGTACAGACCAAAAGTTTGGACACACCTTCTCATTCAAAGAGTTTTCAGTATTTTCATGACATGAAAATTGTAGATTCACACTGAAGGCATCAAAACTATGAATTAACACATGTGGAATTATATACTTAACAAAAAAGTGTGAAACAACTGAAAATATGTCTTATATTCTAGGTTCTTCAAAGTAGCCACCTTTTGCTTTGATTACTGCTTTGCACACTCTTGGCATTCTCTTGATGAGCTTCAAGAGGTAGTCACCTGAAATGGTTTTCACTTCATAGGTGTGCCCTGTCAGGTTTAATAAGTGGGATTATTTCTTGCCTTATAAATGGGGTTGGGACCATGAGTTGTGTTGGGCAGAAGTCAGGTGGATACACAGCTGATAGTCCTACTGAATATGAATTTGTATTATGGCAAGAAAAAAGCAGCTAAGTAAAGAAAAACGAGTGGCCATCATTACTTTAAGAAATGAAGGTCAGTCAGTCCGAAAAATTGGGAAAACTTTGAAAGTGTCCCCAAGTGCAGTCGCAAAGACCATCAAGCGCTACAAAGAAACTGGCTCACATGAGGACCGCCCCAGGAAAGGAAGACCAAGAGTCACCTCTGCTGCGGAGGATAAGTTCATCCAAGTCACCAGCCTCAGAAATGGCAGGTTAACAGCAGCTCAGATTAGAGACCAGGTCAATGCCACACAGAGTTCTAGCAGCAGACACATCTCTACAACAACTGTTAAGAGGAGACTGTGTGCAGCAGGCCTTCATGGTAAAATAGCTGCTAGGAAACCACTGCTAAGGACAGGCAACAAGCAGAAGAGACTTGTTTGGGCTAAAGAACACAAGGAATGGACATTAGACCAGTGGAAATCTGTGCTTTGGTCTGATGAGTCCAAATTTGAGATCTTTGGTTCCAACCACCGTGTCTTTGTGCGACGCAGAAAAGGTGAACGGATGGACTCTACATGCCTGGTTCCCACCGTGAAGCATGGAGGAGGAGGTGTGATGGTGTGGGGGTGCTTTGCTGGTGACACTGTTGGGGATTTATTCAAAATTGAAGGCATACTGAATCAGCATGGCTACCACAGCATCTTACAGTGGCATGCTATTCCATCCGGTTTGCGTTTAGTTGGACCATCATTTATTTATCAACAGGACAATGACCCCAAACACACCTCCAGGCTGTGTAAGGGCTATTTGACCAAGAAGGAGAGTGATGGGTTCTACGCCAGATGACCTGGCCTCCACAGTCACCAGACCTGAACCCAATAGAGATGGTTTGGGGTGAGCTGGACCGCAGAGTGAAGGCAAAAGGGCCAACAAGTGCTAAGCATCTCTGGGAACTCCTTCAAGACTGTTGGAATACCATTTCAGGTGACTACCTTTTGAAGCTCATCAAGAGAATGCCAAGAGTGTGCAAAGCAGTAATCTAAGCAAAAGGTGGCTACTTTGAAGAACCTAGAATATAAGACATATTTTCAGTTGTTTCACACTTTTTTGTTAAGTATATAATTCCACATGTGTTAATTGATCGTTTTGATGCCTTCAGTGTGAATCTACAATTTTCATAGTCATGAAAATACAGAAAACTCTTTGAATGAGAAGGTGTGTCCAAACTTTTGGTCTGTACTGTATGTGTCCATCATGGAGAAAAAAAAACACATACTGTAGCCCAGCTTCCAAAAATATAAAAAATAGGCTTTATTTCATGTGCTCAGTTAAAACATACCTAGCAAAAACACATCTACACGTTTCGGATCTGTAAATGTCGATCCTTCTTCATGATGAGGTCATGAGGAAGGATCGACATTTACAGATCCGAAACGAGTAGATGTGTTTTTGCTAGGTATGTTTTTAATGAGCACATGAAATAAAGCCTATTTTTTATATTTTTGGAAGCTGAACGACAGTACGTGTTTTTTTCTCCATGATGTGGTAGCACTCCTTCCCAGTGCTGTCCGTGCCTCCTGCATTTAATTACTATACCAGGTGAGCGATACGTGTTTTGCCTTTTTTGTCATGTATGTGTCCATGTATGTTGTTAGTTTGTGTACATGTCTTCCTGCATTTTCTTGTGTGTGCGTGTATGTAATGAATATGTATGCAGCCAGGTGTGGTCAATATGTGTGTGAGCATCTATATATGAATTGACTGCGCTGAATTATGACATGCCTCCTTCATTTTCTATATGTGCCACACTGTCTTCGCTCACACAACTCAAAGGCATGTGCTTCTTTACTCTACTCAGATATTAGAGGAGGAAAAATTTTCGGCAGGAGGGGTGCTCATGAATTTGTTGCGCTGCACCCACCGATGTGTTAAAGCAGACCTGGTCAAGGTGGATTTATAATATATAATCAAATACCTTTTAGTGTTTTTACCAAATATTCAAACCATTGTCGCACCGTTGAGTCTCCCAATAAATAGATCAGCTTATTCTGTAAACAAGCATACATCTTATCTTGGGTGCTAAAGTCAGGGATATTACAGAAGACAGGATGCCACTTATTCTGGAATGCAAAACCACTGGGAAATGGAGATTCCATCCCAATCCTACAGGTGCTTAAATTAGATGGAGCTGGATCTGTGGAGATGAAGATGATGACAGGTTACATAAGTGCTTTACATATATATTACTACATAGTTAAACACTATATTTCATCAATGGCTTGGGAAATCAATGGTGATTAGGTGAAGGGCCCAAGTATAGCTTTCACATTTGGGCCAAGGACTTCCAAACTATGCCTCTACCAACCAATTTATTAGGGCTGTGAAGTTGGTGTCAGTAGAATTGTACTGATTCCAACACTTACTTCACAATAAAACAGTACATAATAAATTGTCAGATGTTACCATGATTTTACAGTAACTTTGTTCTGACTAGGTATTATACATGAACCATTTGAGAAGGCGTTGAAGCTGGAACCAGAGTTGGAGTATGGAGAAACAGAGATGTCAGTCAGTGGTTTGGCTTACAAATTCCACAGCACTACAGTTTATGGTTATTTCTTGATACAAGTGTTAAAGGGGTTCTCTATTTTCATACAATCCCTACTTGTTAGAAAGCGCCCAAGATAGTAATGTAATCACAAAGTGTTCTCCTGCTCGGATGCCCAGCTGTAATCTGTGGAGAAATCTGGCAGGAAATGTTCAATTTACTTGTAAAACCACCACTAGGGTGCAAAGTACCCACTAAAATCAGAGTGTTGACTTGGAAATGCAGAACCAGCATGTCCTCCAGAGCACCAAGAGATGGGAATCCTGAACACAGCCCCCCACCTCTATTTATGAGAACAAACAAAACACATCAACAATACTTTAACTGAGTAACACCTTTCATTTATGTTGCTCCTTAAAGGGAATCTATCACAAAAACCTGTTCTATATTTTATTTATGCTAAAAAAATCTATTATATATTTGTAAGAAATAATAAATAAATAAATAAAAATTCCAATGTGTGAAATATTATAAATAAATATTAGATTTTACCATATTTACCATCTTTGGTCACCAGGGGGAGCTCTGCTGGCCAAATGAGGCTTTGAGCAACCTGTAAGTAGGCATGCTGCAAAAAAGTAGGTGGTACCAATGACATCACCAATTCACACCTTCAGCGGTGACATCACTGCTTCAGCAAGATAAGATGAGACAATGGCTTCATTACAAAAACACAGATCTCTGCTCCTCAGGCTCCTCCCCCACTGGTCACATGGCCGATTACATCACTAAGGTCCTGCAGCCCCAAGAACCTCCATCTACTCTGTTTCTGAGTCCTGGGCCGCTCACCCCAGCAGTACACTCAGCAAAAATTGTCTGCACTGCTGGGGTGAGCTGCCATAGAATTTAGAACAGGCAGCCTAATGAAGACAAGGACGTTGCTGCAGGAGTGAGGAGCAGGCAGTGGGCTTCCCCCAGCAGCAAGGAGGGAGGACCTGGCTGTGTGTTACTGGTGTCATCACAGGGGCGGGTTCACGTCTTCCATTCATTCTCTATAGGGTCGGCAGCGACTGAGGAAACCTATGTACATGCCTGCCGTAAGTGAGGTGCCATTGTGTTGTAAACCCAGACTGTCACACTTTACTTCCAACATGGCAGCCCCCATGTAAGGCAAGAAAACTGAATAAAAAAAAAAACATTTACACAATTTGAAAAATACATTATGTTAAAACCTGCTTTTGTTATGTTGTAAAACATATCAAAATTTTTTTCTTCGCGATAGTGTCCCTTTAAAGGGGCTGTCCGAGTTATTTTTTTGTTCTTTATATGTTTCTAACTTGTCAGGTATAACAACTTTCCCATATACTTTGTGTTTCTAAAGCTGCTGGTTTCTCAGAGTTGACTGGGGGTCACATGACCTGTGATGTCAGCTTATCTCCCTGCTCTGTGATGTTTTGTGTACAAGCCTCAGAGTTCAGATAACAGCCTGTACACGAGACGTCACTGGCCACGCCCCCTTTCTTTGCCGGGCTCCTGCTATCTGCTCTCTCACTGGATTCCTTCAGATAAAACATTAACCCCTTCAGCCAGAACACACTGAGGGCTCAAGGCTTTACAACAAATAGTAGCTGCAGCAGTGAGAGGAGACAAATGCTGGGCAAGGAGCTATAGAGGAATTGTACAAGAACAGGTAGGGAGAATTTACTGTGTGTATCAGCAGTGTCATTGTACAGCTGGGACTTGTAGTCCTACACAAACAACATGCTGCTGAGTATCCCAGCAGGCAGACATATACTCACAGCACTTATATTCACTGCCTTTGCAGAGAAGGGGGGATGGGGGAGGGGCAGAGATTGTTATTACTGCATGTAAACAAAGGCCAGAAGAGAACCAGGGAAATGAGGAAATATAGATTTTTTTTGCCTAAAACTTGCTGAACTTAGTTATATATTGCTGCCCATCAGATTTACAGTGCTATAATTTTTTTTTTCATAACTTGGACAACCCCTTTAACTCCTTCCTGATATGCTCTGTACATATGCGGCGCATGAGGAATGGACTTCCTGCAAATCGCTGTATGTGTGCAGTGATCAAGTGGGCACAAGAGCTGTGCTTGCTCGGTCAGTACAGGGACCCATACATATGTTACTGACAGCCAAGCCCCTGCTGTATTCACCAGCATTGCGGAAAGCTCCAATCCCAGTGGATTCACACCTTATATGCCACAGACCATGGCATCTGAGGAGTATACAGAAAGAAGGAGCTCCCTCTCTTACTCCATCAGCTCATTGCAATGAATTGCTGGGTGCCAATATTTGCCATGGCACCTGCAAGCCTTACAATGGCATTTGGGCCTGCCATGTATGGAAGCCTATGAGGCTTAGCCCCCAGGTTGAGTCTCATAGGCAACTGTCAGTGTGACACTAACAGTTTCAATGCAGCATGTATAGTACTGCATTGAAACAGTGATCAGTGTTTTATGAAAATAACCAAAAAGTTTCAAGTTAAAAAAAAACGTTTATTTTCCATCATCAAGACATTTTTTTTAAACACTGCTGGTGGATGCCGCCAGTGTTCCCTTTAGGCTGCGATCAGGCAGCAGAAGAGCTAGAATTGGCCCTGTACCCAGTTTTACATATGGACATAGACTAGCAGAGATACTATATGCTGCCTATCTGTATGTAGTACAGTCAGTGTACTGTGCCATGTGTCAGTTGTTCAGGGGGTGGGAGACTAGGGGCCCACCTTGACTCAGGGCCCACCGGGGGATTCACCTGTTCCCCTGTAGGCCAGTCTAAGTATCACTATCTGTTTTAGAAGCAGAGAAATTCATATTCATAAAATAGCAACTTCTTTGAAATTTTCTGTAAATTATGGATTTTTTTGTTAAATAAAGGTAAAACATATGGACTCAAATTTACCACTAACATGAAGTACTATGCGTCACAAGAAAATATTCTCAGAATGGCTTGGATAAGTAAAAGCATTCGAAAGTTGCTACCACATAAATTGACACGTCAGATTTGCAAAACAAAGTTTTGTCAGGAAGGTGAAAAATGACAGAAAGGGGTTAAAGAGACTGTACCAGAAGAAGAACTACTGCCAATATACCCTATTAAAGGGGTTGTCTGGTTTAAAGACAAAAAACAGACAACCCTTGTTATCAGCCTCCAATAATGAACTGTCAAGTACTAAGGGAGCACCAGAGCCACGCTGTGCGATCTGTCAAGTATGTACTTACCAGTTCTTTATTGCAGGCTGATGCCAAGGGTTGTCTGACTTTGTTCTGAGATAGGACAACCCCTTTAAAGGGAACCTGTCACCATGAAAATGCAATGTAATCTGCAAGCGGCATGTTGTAGACCTGGAGGAGCTGAGAAGACTTATGTATGATTTTGTGGAAAAACATTCAGTATAACTTGTATTTTATTCATTTATATTCCTGCTTGTACTGGGCTTTGAAGTCAAGGAGGCGGTCCTATCAGTGATTGACAGCTGTCTCTGTATACACAGTCATAGACGGAAGGCTGTCAATCACTGATAGGACCACCTTCCTGACTTCAAAGCCCAGAATGAGCAGGAATTCAAGTGAATAATTTACAAGTGTTGCTGAGTCTTTTTTTTTCACAAAAACTATATATCAATCTGCTCTGCTCTTCACGCTCTATAACATGCTGCCTGCAGATTACAATGCATTTTCAGGATGACAAGCTCACTTTAAGCAGCCGCAGTTCTCTACTCTGGATAATAGAGGGTGACATTAAGCAAGGGCTCCCCCTTCGTGATGTTCATGAGTTCTCTCATTCAGTAGATAGATTGCCACCTTCTGTTACAACAAAGCATAGACTCATTGCAAAGAGGGTCTGTCGCTTTGGAGGACTCAGTCCAAGCATTACATCGTCGCACACTCATTTTAGTGGGTTCCTTGTCATTTTATAAGTCCCCTGTGGTGGCCACATCAATGGAAATGTGCATCTGATGATGATAAAATCAATCAATCAATTATATGACAACAATAAAAATGGCCTAGTTGATTAAAAATAGAAATTTGGAAAAAAAAAAAAATTACCTGTACATTTGAATACATTGATGTAATTAAAATCTCTTTGAATATTAATGGCTACATTTTCCCTAAAAAGAAGACAAAAGAAAAAATATGCTATATGGAAAAAATGATATTTTTATGGTTGTATTTAGCAGTTGGTAAAGATAGACAGACCTCTATTTCTAGTCGGCAAAGAGAAACCCATTTTTAAATAGTTATTTTATTATATTGAATTAGAATATTAGGGTCGCCCATCAAAGTTTGATTGGTCGATTTTCAACCTATTGAAAAGGCTGTGCTAGATTAGTTACATAGTTGTTAAAGTTGGAAAAAGACACAAGTCCATCAAGTCCAACCTGTAATCCTGCTATATCCATTCCTGGATGGACATTGATCTTCCTTTTAAAAAGGTGTTGGGCCAAGGGAAAGGGTGAGTAGAACAAGATTTCTATACATTGTCATAAGCCTCAATTTTATGTTGAATTAAAAAGGCATCTAAACCCTTTTTGAAGCCATCTACTGTATTTGCTGTCACCAGTTCCTGCGGCAGGCTATTCCAGAGATTCACAGACCTTACTGTAAAGAATGCTTGTCGTCGCTTATGACTGAATCTTTTTTTCTCTAGTCGTAGGGAGTGGCCTCTTGTTTTTTGAGGGGGTTTAACACAGAATAGCTTCCCTTGATATTTTTTGTATGGTCCGTTTATATATTTGTACAGGTTAATCATGTCCCCCCTTAGACGTCTTTTTTCAAGGCTAAATAAGTTCAGTTCGTTTAATCTTTGCTCATAACTAAGATCTTCCAGGCCCTTTATGAGTTTAGTGGCTCTCCTCTGTACCTTTTCTAATTCCAAGGCATCCTTTTTATGGACTGGCGCCCAGAAATGAACTGCATATTCAAGTTGAGGCCCCACCAATGCTTTGTATAGTGGCAATATTACATCCCTGTCTCGCGATTCCATACCTCTTTTAATACAAGACAGAATTCTGTTGGCCTTAGAGGCAGCTGACTGGCACTGCATGCTGTTATTTAGTCTATGATCTACTAATACACCCAGATCCTTCTCAACAAGTGACTCTCCCAGTGTTACTCCCCCTAGGACATATTCTGCATGCAGATTATTCTCCCCCAAGTGCATAACTTTACATTTATCTATATTGAACCTCATTTGCCAAGTGGAAGCCCAAACAGTAAGTTTGTCCAAGTCAGCTTGTAACTTATTAACATCTTCCATAGACTGTATCCATGGACTGTATTACAAAGTTTGGTGTCATCTGCAAAAATAAAAACAGCACTATTAATCCCATCCTCTATGTCATTAATGATTAAGTTAAATAATAGCGGACCCAGCACTGAACCTTGGGGAACACCACTTATAACCGGGGACCATTCAGAGTAGGAATCATTGACCACAACTCTTTGGATACGATCCTGAAGCCAGTTTTCAATCCAATTACAAATTATCTTTTCTAAATCAATAGACCTCAATTTACCCATTAGTCGTCCATGAGGGACAGTATCAAACACCTTTGAAAAGTCCAAAAACACAATATCGACAGCCTTTCCACTGTCCAGGCTTCTACTCACCTCCTCATAAAAACAAATCAGGTTAGTTTGACAGCTTCTGTTCTTTGTAAAACCATGTTGGCTATCACTTATTATATTATTGACAGTTACATAATCCTGTATGTAGTCCCGTAGAAGGCCCTCAAACATTTTTCCCACTATAGATGTTAAGCTTACTGGTCTATAATTTCCTGGTGAAGACCTGGCACCCTTTTTGAAAATGGGCACCACATTCGCCTTGCGCCAGTCTCTTGGTACAACGTCTGTCATTAAAGAATCTATAAATATTATGAACAGAGGCAAAGCAATAACTGAACTGAGCTCCTTTAGAACTCTAGGATGTAATCCATCTGTACCTGGGGCCTTGTTCACCTTTAATTTTTTTAGCATATTAAGGACCATATCTACAGTCAGCCAGGTAAGTATGTTATTTAAGGGTATTTCCACCAGTGGTACCACCCTCATGAGATGTCCTATCTTCTTTTGTATATACAGAGCTAAAAAACCCATTTAGGAGCTCTGCCTTCTCTCGATCCCCAGTGACCAACACCCCGTTACCATCATTTAGGGACCCTACATGTTATGACCTTGGTTTTTTTACATTTATATATTTAAAGAATGTTTTGGGGTTGTTCTTACTTTTTTTGGCCACCTGTATTTCATTGAGTATTTTTGCTGATTTTATTATCCCCTTACATACTTTATTTAGTTCTTTATACTTTTTTAAGGCTATAGCTGTCCCCTCCGATTTGTATTTCTTAAAGGCCCTCTTTTTGTCATTTATTGCACTTTTTACACTCTTTGTAAGCCATGTGGGGTTTAATTTTGTTCACTTGTACTTGTTATCTCTAGGAACGTATTTAACAATATACTTATCCAAAGTAGATTTAAAGCACTCCCATTTAGCATTAGTGTCATTTTGTGACAATAGTTGCTCCCAGTCTATGTCCTGAAGTGCAGCGCTCAAGCCTGGGAAATTTGCCTTTTTAAAATTAAGTGTTTTTGCCTTACCGACCTGAGTTTGTTTTTTACAGTTAAGTTGGAATATAACTATATTGTGGTCACTGTTACCAAGGTTTTCATGGACAGTGACATTTCTCACAAGCTCTGCATTGTTAGAAATGACTAGATCCAGAAGAGCATCGCCTCTAGTAGGATCTTCTACAAGCTGGCCCATAAAATTATCCTGCAAAAAGCTGAGTAATTTTCTCGGCTTTGCAGCAGTGGCAGAACCATGTTCCCAATCTCCCATTATCACTACTGTGCCGGTCCGCTCTATTTGCACATACAGTTGATCATCTATCTCCTCACTGATATTGGTGGTCTATACATCACACCAAAAATTATTTTTTCATTATTTTTTATAAAGGCTTACATTCCTGTATGGACAGTATAGGCTTTGTACATGGTGGCATTTGTAATACGCTACATTATCACAAGATGGCAGTGTTTAATAAGTCAACAGGAAAATGTATCCTGAGTAGAGATGAGCGAGCATACTCGTCCGAGCTTGGTGCTCGTTCGAGTATTAGGGTACTCGTAAGTGCTCGCTGCTTGGACGAGTATCTCGCCATGCTCGAGGAAATGGCAACTTCCGCATCGTGCTTTTTTGCCGCCTATAAACACAGCCAATCACAAGCCAGGAGACTCTGCGGTACACCCAGCATCACGTGGGGCCCTTACATGTCGATAGCAGGGGTTGGCTGGCCTGATCAGGTGACCCTGGAATATACTACTGACTGGCCGCGGTGCTCGGCTCAGATGCTGTCTGGATGTCGTTAGGGATAGAGCTGCTGCGTTTCAGGGACAGTGTTAGGGCCTGCATTTAGTTCTCTGTTAGGCAGGAATCACCCACAAAGAACCCAACAGCCCTTCTAAGGGCTAGAAGACATTTTTTTTTTTTGTCTCCTGGCTTGGCTGGCTGGCTGGCACTAGTAGAGAAGCTATCGCCATATATAACCCCCTTTTTTTTTATGTTATATCTCAGTGATACAAATCCATTGCACACAGCAGTGTGGAACCATTCTGTATGTCACAGTTCAGTACACTCACTATTTTCTGTCCAGGTGACACTTTCTGTACGTCACTGAATACAACCAAGTCTTTTGCTGCCTGTCACGTGTATAGCTTGATCCCAAAAATCTCTGTGCGACATTTGTCTGGGTCACAGTCTAAATAGCCACCGTCAGTAGGGTGTCAGTTAGCTCTACGATAGTTTCTGCACGTCACGTTCCAAAAAAAAACAAAAATCCAAAACAAAATACATTAAAAAATTAGTTTTTTTTGTTGTGCTGGGGGCCGCGCTGTATAAGCGGGGAGCCTCCTGACTGCACGGGCTGGGGTTGTGAGGAGTAAGGGTTTTGTTCTATGTCCACTGTGAGCAAAGTGTTTTAAGGGTTAATGGGGCAAGGTTTTAGTAGCCTCTCAGAGTGCATTGGGTGTTTTTGGTGTATTTAAGGGCCCTCCCTTATGGGCTTGGCCTCTTTCTCCTGGGATTTTGGTAAGAGCTGTTCAGAGCTGTTCTCTGGTTATGGCAGACTTCATGTCTCAATTTTTGGAGAAGGTTAGGAATGAGGGTGTGGGATGGCTCCACCAGGCCCTTGGTGGCTCTGGTGCTGTTAACCCCCCTTCATTGCCTGGTGTGGTTCCCCCTGCTGACCTGGTGGTACCTGGGGTGAGGGGTAGGTCCGGTCGCCGGTCCAGGCCTCCGGCTAGATACAGCCCCGTGGCCTCTGGGGCACGGGCTCTGCCTGTCCCGAGCTTTTCTTCCCCTCCTGTGCTTCCTCCGGCTCCTGTGCCGGCACCTGCGGTCTCCGGTGCTTCCGGAGCTCCTTCCCTGCCCCCCCCCCGGTCTCTTCTGGGCGGCGCTCTACGGGGTGCCGTTCTCCTCTACCACCCCTCCCTCCTGCGGTGCCCGTCGCTACTCGGCGGCGGCGTTCTGGCTGGGTTAGGTCCCCTGGCATACCTGCGGGGGCTCCTGCGGGTGTTCCTGGTGTGTCTGCTCCGCGCGCTTCCTCCTCCCTCGGCCCTGCTGCGCGGGGTTCTTCCTCCCCTCCTAGGTCCTGCGCTGTATCCTCCAGGCCACCAGGTGGCGCTGTGGAGGATTGCGCTGCTCGGCACCCTGCACATGTGGAGACTAGGCCTGGACGTCGGCCTGCACTTCCTTCCCCTGCCCCAGCTCTTTCTGGGTCCGTAGCTTTGTGTCCTCCCCCCCCTGCTTCCCCTAGCTTTTCTATGGGGGCTAGAGTCTCCAGCAGTCAGGAGTCCTCCTCCTCAGGTGGCCCTGAGGTTTGCCAGCCCATTCTGGATACCCCTCCGCTGTCACAGGTGGTTGCGCCGAAATTGCCCCGTTCAGACGTGCCTGTGGACCCACCTGCCACCCCTGCGGATCCTTCACCGAACCTACTGACAGCCTCGCCTGCCCAGCACCCACCAGTTTCGCAGCAGGGGCCCGCCACGGATCCGTGTGGTTTGTCTTTTGATGGACATTGTGGATCTCGGGGGCGGCATCGAAGGAGAGGGCGGAGCTCCTCTGGCTCCGTTTCCCGGGGATCCCGGCGTCGCCGCCGACGCGGTTCTGCCCGGCATGGTTATCGCCGGTCCGGACGCCACTCTAGGGTATCCGGGAGCTCACGGAGGTCTGGGAGATCCCGATCCTCGCGGTGGAGGTCGCCATCCCCTTCCGCGGACTCGTATTCCTGCAGCTCCTCTGGCTCTGGCAGTCCTGTCTGGGGCCTCGGCGTCCATCTGTTCCTGTCCTTCCGGTTACCAAGTCCTCGGCGGTCGCTCCCTGCCCGCCTCCGCTTCCTCCTGCAGAGGCTTCGGTATCTAGTCCCGCTCCAGTTCCGGTTGCTGGTGAGTATGACTATGCGGGGGCTTGGGGGGAGCGTAGGGTGAAGGATGTAGCTGTTTTAAATGTGTTGCAATTATTAGCTGATAAACTGTCTGCTTCGTCTTCGGCCATTCCTCCTCCGCCTCCTATCCCTGCGGGCATCTACAAGGATTCCTTTTTCTGTGGAGTTAGCCCGTTGGGGTCTCACATCCCTGAGGATGTAAAGCTTAAGATTTGGGATAATGGGTATGTGGACATTTGGTCCCTGGTGGGCCCTGACCAGCCCTCAGTGGATAAGGAGAGGAGGATTGACAGGCCTTTTGAACGTCAACCCAGGGTGGCAAAAACTATCGGTAATTGGTTGCAGGCTTTTGCGGTACTGGGTTGCGTTATGGGGCAAAAGCACCCAGAGCACTGCTCTGAGCTTTTTATTTATGTGGATACAATCTACAATGCGTTCAAGACTCACGGTGGTTCGGCTTGGTGGCGGTACGATGAGGAATTTCGCCGCCGCCTTGCGTTGCAACCATCGGTCGGTTGGGGTGTTAAGGCCACTGATGTCTGGCTGCGGCTTATGACGGCTCAGAGGTTGCCGCCTCCCTTTCATGGCGGCGCCACTGGGTCGGCATCTGCCCCAGGCGGCTCAGTGGCGGTTAAACGACCTGGCACCTGCTGGCTCTTCAATGAGGGCCATTGCCGGTTCTATGGTTTGTGCCGTTTCCGACACGAGTGTTCCTCGTGCGGGGGATCTCACTCTGCGGCCAAGTGCCCTTGGGTCGCCGCGCAGGCGCCCAAGGGTCAGCTTGGAGGCGTGTCAAAGGACTCCGGTGAACGTTCGCGAGATGGAGCCCTGGCTCGCCAGGTATCCTAAGTTGGAGGAGGCGAATTGCCTACGGTCTGGTTTTCAGGTTGGGTTTTTTTATCCCTTTCAAGCTGTCTTGGTCCCCCGTTTTTGCTGAGAATTTGAGGTCAGCTAGGCAGTTTCCCCAGGTTTTGGCTGATAAGATTGCGAAGGAGGTTCAGTTGGGTAGGATGGCAGGGCCTTTTAGTTCCCCCCCCTTCGCGAATCTGCGGGTCTCCCCATTGGGTGTTGTGCCTAAGAAGGAGGCGGGAAAATACCGCTTGATTCATCATCTGTCCTATCCTAAGGGTGTATCTGTGAATGACGGCATTTCTAAGGAGGAGGCTTCGGTGTCATATGTTTCATTCGATAGGGCGGTCATGTTGGTTCGCAAGCATGGCCGGGGTGCTCTGTTGGATATAAGACGGATATAGAATCGGCCTTTCGTCTTTTGCCGGTCCACCCTGATTGTTTTCATTTGTTGGGTTGCGCAGTTGGGTTTTTTTTCTACTATGACATGTGTTTGCCGATGGGTTGTTCCATATCGTGCCACTTTTTCGAGATGTTTAGTTCTTTCTTGGAGTGGGCGGTACGATATGAAACTGGTTCTACAGCGGTTTTGCATTACTTGGACGATTTTTTGTTTGTTGGACCTCCTGACAGTGGCGTGTGTCATTTTCTTTTGCATACCTTTTGTTTCCTGATGCGCCGTTTTGGTGTTCCTCTGGCAGCTGACAAGACCGAGGGGCCTTCTACCAGATTGTCCTTTTTGGGCATCGAGCTGGATACTGTGGACATGGTCTTTCGGTTGCCACAGGAAAAGCTGGGGCGGTTGCTGGATCTGGTCAGCGGTTTCTGTGCGGTTCGTAAAGTCACCTTGCATCAGATGCAATCGCTTCTGGGTCTTTTGGTTTTCGCATGCCGTGTTATGCCTATGGGTCGTGTTTTTTCTCCAAGGTTGTCTCTCGCTACGAGGGGAGTGAAGGCTCCTACTCACCGAATCAGGATTACTAAACCATTGAGGGATGACTTGCTGGTTTGGAGGGAGTTTTTGTTATCATATAATGGGCATACCTGTTGTCAGGCGGACCGGGTTTCCAACGAAGAGGTGTCCTTGTTTACAGATGCTGCTGGTTCGACTGGCTTTGGTGCCATCCTAGGGGTGCATTGGTGCGCGGACTCCTGGCCGGCGGTTTAGCGAGAGAGTGGTCTTTGTAAGAATTTGACCCTGTTGGAATTGTTTCCAATAGTGGTTGCCGTTGTACTTTGGGGTGACCTGATCGCCAATAGACGTGTGTGTTTTTGGACGGACAACATGAGCGTTGTCCAGTGTATCAATCGTTTGTCTTCTTCTTCCTTTCCGGTTTTGAGTCTGTTGCGTCGTTTAGTTGCACGTTGTCTGGAACGTAATATATGGTTCACTGCTCGGCACGTTCCGGGAGTGCATAACACCATGGCTGATGCTCTCTCTCGTTTTCAGTTTCAGACCTTCAGGGAGCTCCTACCATTGGCGGACCAGGAAGGTGCGAATTGCCCGGATGCCCTGTGGGACTTAGTGACGGGGTACTGATGCCCTTGGTGAGGCAGTCGCTGGCTCCTTCCACTTGGACAGCGTACGGTAAGGCGTTGGGGGAGTGGATGCAGGAGATTGGGGCTTATCAGGTATGTGATTCGCAGGCTGCGCGTCTTCAGGTGACATTGCGATATCTCTCTCGGTTGCGTTCTGCGGGTGTTTCCAGCGCGGTTGCTAGACGGCGTATTACGGGAGTGTCTTTTCACTTGCGGCTGGGAGGATATCGGTAAGCAGTTTTTGGTTTGTCCTATTTTGCGGGGATGGCGGAAGGAACTGATATCTTCGGACCGTCGCCGGCCCGTTACGATTGATTTGTTGCGGTCCGTTTTGTCCACGACGGTAGAGGTGTGCGGTTCTGGCTACGAGTCCTTACTGTTTAATGCTGCTTTCGGCCTTGCCTTTTTTGGGGCTTTGCGGATTGGCGAACTCGTCCCGCCATCTCGTTTTTCGACGGGTGGTTTGCTGGCCACGGACGTTGTCTTGGGTCCGGATTTTGTTCGCCTGCGTATTTCCCGTTCCAAGACGGACCAATTTGGCCGAGGGGATTGGGTGGTTTTGCGATCGGTTCTCGGCGTTGTTTGTCCGGTTAAATTGGTCTCCGAGTATTCGGGCATTCGTCTGCAGTGCGATCATTTTCTGGCTCACACGGACGGTTCTCCGCTTACACGGTACCAATTCAATGCGCTCTTTAAGAGATGTTTGTCGCACATTGGTTTGGACCCGGCGGATTTCAGCACCCATTCTTTTCAAATCGGGGCGGCTACGGAGGCGGCCAGAGCGGGAATGGCTGAGGCGGACGTCATGCGCATTGGTCGCTGGCGTTCTAAATGTTATGTTGGGTATGTTCGTCCGGATTTGGTTAATTGATTTGTTTTCTTCTTTAGGGAGGCCGCTGGTGTGGATTGTGGGACACTCCTACATCTTTTGGGCTGCCGATGCCTGGGTTTTCAGTCAGCGGATGTGCGCTGGCGTGGCATTAGGGGCCTACGGTGGTCCCAGGTCCTCCCGGAGATCGTGGCTATTAGTCGGGGTGTGCAGGTGCCCACGGTTTTGGTTTTGCATGTCGGGGGCAACGACCTATGTCTGGTCCGCATGGGGGAACTGCTTTCCTTGATGAAAGCGGATGTGGACCGTTTTTCTAGTTTCTTTCCCGAGCTGATTTTGGTATGGTCCGAGGTCATCCCGAGAGTGGTTTGGAGGGGCACAAGGGATTCTAATGCCATTGAACGGGCGAGGCGGACAGTCAACACCAGGATGTCTCGTTTTGTGCAGAATAGGGGTGGTGTGGTGATAAGGCACAGGCAGCTGGAGGGTGATAATGCTCGGCTGATGAGACCGGATGGGGTTCATCTGACCGAAATGGGGCTGGATATCTTCTTGTCGGGTTTACAAGATGGAGTGGAACAGGCTCTATTTCTATTGGGGGGGGGTCGGAGTGCAGTGTAGGTGTAACTGCACTCCTCATGGCGGTTCTATAATGTGACCACGGAGAGTCTCTGTCCACCGCTTAGGCGGTTTGAGGTATTTCGACCTCGTGGTGTTAGTTTTGGTTCAAAAAAATAAATAAATAAAGCTATGGCCTTTTCACCCACCATTAAATAAATTGTTGTCCGTGTTTTATTTGCTGATAGTGGGCAATGGGTCTGATGTAAGGTAGGGGTTATGCTCCGTGCAGTCTGCTGGGGGCCGCGCTGTATAAGCGGGGAGCCTCCTGACTGCACGGGCTGGGGTTGTGAGGAGTAAGGGTTTTGTTCTATGTCCACTGTGAGCAAAGTGTTTTAAGGGTTAATGGGGCAAGGTTTTAGTAGCCTCCCAGAGTGCATTGGGGTTTTTTGGTGTATTTAAGGCCC